>CATIWM010174672.1:0-21102 GCA_949671775.1 Mallotus repandus
CATTCTTGACTCCCATGCAACTTTCTCCATTGTCCTTTATTTCCTAAATGCATAAAAATTAATTAAAAATAAATGAAATAATACTAAAAACAAATAAACATGCGAATCATGCAAAAAGTGCCTAATTGAAGAAAAACTAAACAGAAGAAACATAAATGTAACTGAACTTACACCTAAACCTAATGCTTTGAGTGCTTAAAACAGTGCATTTTTCACACTCATCATTAACTATGGTGGTTTAATGTATTTTGTTGTAAGTAGCAAATCAATCTTAGAGTAGTTTGAGTTTTGATGTTGTTGCTGGCTGTGTTGGAGTTCTTCTCACTTACTTCCTTAAGTCATAATCGAACTCTTTTGTAATCTTTGCTTGTTATGCTGATTCTAGTTATAAACTAATTTGTATACGTGATTCTTCTTTTTCAGGTAACCAGTAGCTTTAATTTATTCTTTAATGGAGATATGTAAACATTTACATACTCACCCGCGAGCACTAGGCATATGTCTAGCAATTAATAACTTTATATTAATCATTTTTTTTAGATAATAATAATAATAATAATAATAAAGAAAATGATTTTTTTATGGTATTTTAATATATGAATTTCTTTTAGAAATTTGAATTATGTCAAAATTCTATTAGATGTTCATATATATATATATATATATATAATTCTTCTTTGTCTTTTGAATAGAATTTAGATAGTGGATTAGAATTTTATTGAATACTTGTAAATTTTTATTCTAGGAATTGGTTCAAATACCATTGTGCAGTGGTAGGGCATAAACCTGTCCAATCTAATTAGTGTTTTGTATCAGCAAGCTCAGGTGAGTGGTTAATTATATAGCAAGATTTTAAATTTATATTGCATATAGATATACAAATTATTATGTTCTTTAACATGTTCATTATTTTATATAAATTGATGTACTCTTACAAATAAGTTTTTCCAGCTTATTAATATCTTATAGCTTAATTGAATTGCTTAGCTTTTATAAGAAACTCGGGAATAAATAGCTATATATTTATTATTGTTGTGGCTATATCGATTTATGATGGCAGAATATTTAATTTATATTTTGAATTCAGTAAATAATTTTAGTGAATATATTTTTATGTTTATTTTTAGCCAATATAAAATTATTATATTTATTGTAATTACATGGTTATAGTAATTAAAGGTGGCAAGTGTAGCAATTATATCTTGTAAATAACATTGTTTATTTTGATTAATTTAGCTTTTATATGAATCTATACACTCGTAGTATATATCCTTTAGATTACACCATGATAAATGGTGTTTATATTTCAGCATTATTTATCAGCAGTATTATTTAGCAACTGTCTTTGGGACAACATTTGGTTGTACATATAGCCTTGGGGGCGTACAATTTGGTGGTTAGCCCTTTGGGGGCAGCTCTGCGCATGCGTATGACTAGCAAATTTTATACACTTGGGCTGCTTAGCGTCATCACGCGTGCAATATGTTAACTTAGCATAATCTTTTGGCTATATATTTTATAAGTGTATGAAATGCCTTTAAGGATTATTCTTCAGCTTATAAGTTAGCAAAATTTAATGCTATCTTACACAATGATAAATTATATTAAATTTTAGCATTACAACAATATATGTGTATAATTAGAGGCTTTATAGCTATTATCAAGATAATTTTCTTGAATGCGAATTTATTAATAGAAAATTGTATTTGTTCCCACTTGTTATATTTTCATCCACTCACTGAGTATTTTTATACTCACCCCTCATATTTAAATTTTTACAGATCCTTTGAAGAATCAATAGTAACTTCCAGTGTCTAGAAGAGGTTGAGCCAAACAACTTTGGTATTTTGTCTTTTTGGCATGGACTTAAGAAAAACTCCAATTATTATAGATATATCCATAATGTTGTGATAAATAATAGTTATGGAGAACTTGGTATGTAACTTAATAGTAGAAACTAATGCATGTGCTTATACCTTACGTTTGTAATTATATATATAATTATGTTTATATTCTTGTGCCATGAGAATTTTTAATAGTAATTTTAGCAAGCTTGAGCCAACTATTCAGCCAGTTGCACTCGCTCATCAGCTAGCGGAATGGGTGTGACAGGTTGGCTTGGCTACAGGGCTAAAAGTATCATGATAATCAAGTCCAGGGCATTGATAGAAACCCTTTGCTACCAACTGGGCTTTGTGCCAATCAAGAGAGCCATCTTTGTTCCTTTTTATGTGAAACACCCACTTGGATCGAATAATGTTCTGTGTTGATCTTGTCGGAACAAGAGTCCATGTATTATTTTTTATTATGGCATTGTGTTCATCTGCCATTGCATGCCTCCATGCAGGTGATTTGATAGCTTGAGAATAACTGGTGGGTTCAATGTCGTATGATGAGGTAGACAAAAAAGCTCTAGGTTTTAAAGAACCCGTTTAAGACCGTGTGACCATATTATGAGTTCAGTTTGGTGGTGGAGGTAGTTGATCATATTTTTGAGAGATCAACAATAAGGGATAGTTCGGGTGGCATAGATTCGGTGATGGGAGTAGGAGTGGGAGAAGAGCATAGTGAAAAGGAATGTGGCGATGTTGGATAAAGTTAGTGTGGATTTGTATTGGTTTCAGGTGAAAGTGTGGTGGTAGCCGATTGGTTGGAGTAAGAAGGAGGTAAATTGGAAGGTAGAAAAATTGTTGCTAGAGATGGCATTGGACCTGGAGTGTTTGCCGCATCACTGGACTTGAATGGAAAAACCTGATCACGAAACAAAACATGACGTGAGATGACAAATTTTTTGGAAGACAAATCTAGGCAATAAAAACCTTTATTAAGTTTTCTATAACTCATGAATACACATTTTTGAGATCGAGGTTCGGCCTTGGTAAAATAATATAGGCGCATCCATGGATAACATAGGCAACCAAAGTTATGCATTGTAATGTAATTAGGCTTTGTGCCAAAAAGTTTAAAAAAAGGGGTGTGATTAGAGAGAATTTGTGTGGGTAATCTATTTATGGTGTAAACAACAGTATCAAAAGTATAGTTTCAATACTCATTAGGCACCAATGAGTGTTGTAACAATGCTAAGCCTGTTTCAACAATATGTCTGTGTTTTTATTCTGCGCAACCATTTTGCTCTAGTGTTTTTGGACAAGTGCTTTGTTAAGTGATTCCATTGTCTAATAAATAGGAGGTGAGAGCCTAGAATTCACCTCCCCAGTCTTCCTGAAAAGATTTAATAGAGCATCCAAAAAATTTCTCAGCTAGATGGCGAAATTTGATAAAACACTAAGTACTTCAGACTTATATTTAATGAAATAAATCCAACAATACTTACTAAAATGAAAAAAAAAAGAAACATAATAGCATTTACCATCTATAAAGGTAACAGGAGAAGGACCCTACAAATTAGAACAAATTAAATCTAAAGGACCAGTTGCCTTGTACGTGGACAAATCAAAAGGCAACTTATGACTCTTACTGACACTACAAGCATGACAAGGATCATGACTTTTATTAATAGAAAAAGGAATTTTTGCTTACGAAAGAGCTTGACGAATAGTTCTGAAGTTAGCATGTCCAAGCCTAGAATGCCATTGAGAGAGTGAACAAGTGAATGCTTGAGGAAAGGGGCTTGGTTATTTTAAAGGTTCAAACAACACGGAGTATAAACCTTTATCATTCGGGCCTTGGTGGAGCAATCCCTCGTGTGGATATCCTTAATAATAAAATAAGTGGGAAAAAATTCAATGGAAACATCATTAGCTTTAGTAAAGGCATAAACTGAAAGTAGATTAGCACATAACTGAGGAACATGAAGAATATTATTAAGTTGAAAAGAATTGCCATTAGAGTGATAAACATTATTACCAATATGATTAATAGGAAGGAATTTACCATTGCCAACTTTGACTTCTTCAGGGCCATGGTATTCAGAATGGAGGGATAGATTTTCCAATTCTGTCCAATAACCATGGTTGATTCGGGTGGGTATGTGAGGAGGCTGCATAGTTTGAAGTTGGCCAAATTGGCGAAGTGGGTGGTCTGCCCAGTATGGATCGGGTTCAGTTGGAGGAGTAATTTCAAGCAATGTGGCCATACCCGCAACAATTATGACATTGGATAGTTTGATCAACATTGTTATTTTGGTAGAAACTTAAACTTGGAACAACAGTAGAATATTGAGAAGAAAAAGAATGAGAGGCATTATAGAATGATTGCCTACCTCGACCTCGTGATCTACCACCTTGCCCCCAAAGGAAAGATTATTGGTGGCAAGGTAATGAGCTTGCCAATGCAAGGTAAGCAGTTGGTGGAATCAGATTAGGAGCTTCTTTGGAGTTGTCTGCAAGTAAATTCTCTTCCTCACTTAAGAGTAAATCGTAGAGATCATCAAAGCCTATTGCATCTAAACGGTTTTCAAGTGATCTGACAAAGGGATGATAAACCGATCCTAATCCATTGACGGTAACCTGAACAAGGTCATCTTCACTGACAGGACTATCAAGAGCAGTGAGTTGGTCGAACATGCTCTTGGCACGCGGCATGTACTGTGTGACAGTCTCACTGGATTCCTTCGACAAATGGAAGAACTTGGACTTGATGGTTCGTACTTGTGCCTTCAAACCAGAAGCATAGGAAATGGTGAGTATCTGCCATGCCACACAAGCCGAGGATGCGCTAATGACTTGAGGAATGAATGCTTCGCTGAATGAGCTGATTATCCAGCTAAGGACCAATTGGTTATGTCGACCAGGTAAGAAATTCTGGATTCGGTTGATTTTCAGCATTGACTTGGAGAGGAGCTTCAGAGGTACCATCGACATATTTGGCTAGATCATAGCTATAGAGGAGAGGTATGAGTTGGGCTTTCCATAGCAAGTAGTTGGTAGAGGTGAGTTTGATGGGCAATTGGTGTGCGATGTTGGGTAGAGAAGAGATTGTACATGAAGAAGAAGAAACAGGAACTATGGTAGAATTGTTGGCACTAGACGGCCATGGTGATGAAGAAAAAAATAAAAAAACGAGCCTCTGGTTGTTAAACCTTTTTGGGCTCTGATACTATGATAACGTAATAATTCAGTATATCATTGAGTGAATGAATGAGTACATATGTATAGGTTACAAGAGATGAATGATAACAACTATACAACAATCATGATAAGCTACACAAGTGATTAAGATGCAGTAGAACTCTATCAAGTTATAACAATATTAAACATATCCTTATCATATACTTCTGTTTTGTATATGGTCATACTAAGAAAAATAAAAGAAAAAATTAAAAGAATAATAAACAAATAAAAAAGCAAATGTAAGCCATGATTGAATAAATGAAGTAGTAGTTGATGGAGTAGATTATAATTATATTTAATTAATTATAATTGCAAATAAAGTAGAAGTTTGGCTTTGAATCATCGGTTAAAGAGCCTTTGTAACTTTGAATTTATTATTAAATACTAATAATTAAACTGAATATATAATTACAATTGGCTAATTATATAATTTTAAATTAGAATTAAACATTATTAATATATAACTAAATTTAATAATAAATTCAAAATACAGATTTTTTAACAAATAAGCAATTTTTATAATATCTAGTAATAGCTTGTTCACGAATTCTGTAAACATCAAAAGAGCTAAATGAAAATTCTGTAAACATCAAAAGAGCTAAATGAACTTATGAGATTCTTCCATAAGTACCCTACTATTTAAGTTAGATTTTTGTATATTTGTATGGATGAGATGGGATATATATATAGGCATATAGAATATATATCTACTTTGGATATGGATGGGATGTAACCGAGCTGAACTGAATTGAGCTTTGGTTAGATCGGGTTTAATTCGTTTATAATCGAGTTGAATTTGAGCCAAACTCACTATTTTACTTGATGTTTTTGAGTTGTTCGCGAAGTTAAAATAATTAAAAAAATTTTAAAAAAAATATAAAATATAAATTAAAATTATACCTTAAAAATTGAAAATAAATTACAATTTTTTTAATAAAAATTATGATTTTATTCTAATAATATAGTATATATTTAAAATTAAATTACTAAATATTAAAATGACAAGCTGGCTGACAAACTTTTACTCGAGTTTGTTCGCGAGTTTCATGAATCGACCTTTATATAGTTTGAGTTCGATTCATTTATTAAATGAGTTTCAATATATGAGTTCAAACGAACTTTTATCGAATCGAATATATAGACTCCTTTCTTATTAAATTTTATACTTTTTTTTACTAACTCTTCACTATTTAAATTAGACTGAGTCCTTATGGATGTGTCTAAATAATAATATGTATATCATCTAGCATATATTTTTAAAATATAAAAAATTTAAATTATTTGATGATAATAAAAATTTATCGATAATAATATAAATATAAATTTTATAACTATAAAAAATAATATTATATTGAATTAATATTTTATTTATTTAAAAATATTAGAATAGAACTTGAGGTGATTCCTTTGAAATTACTAATGGATAAATATGCCAGACGACACCCCTAATTTCTATTGAAATTACTAATTGATGCCATATAGAAACTAATGTGTCAAAAATACCCAAATTGCCTGAAGTCATCGTCAACTTGCCCTTCCATGTTCCAACTACAGTTTCTTACTAAACTCAAAGTATTATTAAACTTGAAAGATGAGAATCATTTGAAAAAATCACCATCACCCACCGCCGTACCGCCGTCGTCTCCAAAACCAAATATCGATGGAGAAAATGAGTTCTCCGACAAACTCTCAAAATCAACCCCCAACTTCTCCTCAGCAACAAGACCCAAACTTAACGCAACAGCAAGAACAAGATCAAAATCAAGATTCAGCCCAATCCGAAAATCCCCAATCTCCTAAACCCCTGACCCTAGAAATCCCCGACGCTGAAGAAGAAAACCCTAACCCTAGTTCTCAATGCGATGACGATGACGTCACCCACTTTTCTCCTACAGTCTCCGATTCCCACGTGTCCTCTGCCACCAAGAATACGCTCACCATCTCTCGTCGCGGCGGCGGCTATGGGAAACGGAAGAAACGACGCGGTGGTGGTGTCCAGGGTAAGAAAAAATATCATAAAAAACTCGAATTGTTGATTAAAAACTTGAACCCTATTCCTTTTGTGCCTGTCAAAACCCTAAATTTTTCATCTCATGAATCTCTTCTTAAAAGACTTGGCTTGTGGGACTTTGTTCACTTGCAATTTGATGTTGATGACCTACGCTCCGATCTATTAGCTCAATTGATTGCACATTTTAATCCCCAACAGCGCTGTAGCCACGTGAATGATGTTCGAATTAAGGTTAGTCGCCCTGATTTAGCCCGCGCATTGCAGCTTCCGGTGAAGAAAGATAAAGTGGATAACGTGCTGGAGGATGAGGAGAGTAAAGAATCAAGAGAATTTGTTGAAGAATTTGTGTCAACTTGGTTGTTGTTGCATGAGGATACATGGATGATGACTGATGATATATTGAATGTCAATAAGTTGATTAAAGATGGGAACTTTGAGAAGGTTGATTGGTCGAAGTTGATTTGGTTGATGGTTGAGAAGGAGTTAGCTGCACCTAATTTAAGGGATTGCTATTATGCTTCACATTTGCAGCTTTTGATAAAATCTCAGAGGGATGACTTGTTTGAAGAAGATGTTGCCAAAATGGAGATTGATATTAAGGAGGAGGATGAGGAGGAGGAGGATGTGAAAATGAGTGAGGAAACTTGTGGTGTATCGGAGTTGGAGGAGCATAACATTGAATTGAGCCTTGGTGGATTGGACAATGCACTGAAAAATGATGGGGGTGATGGTGATGATGAGAAAGAGGGAAAGGAGGAAGTTGTTGGTGATGAGGATGCTATGGATTTTGGGGAAAATAAGGAGGACGAAGAACAGGGACAATGGCGAAAGAGCAGTATGGATGGTGGTTTTTTGGAGCGGTGTGATCTTGGTGAAATTGGGGGTGTGGAATGTGAGGTGGAGAGGAAAGAGGAAGAAGGAGAGGGAGAGGAAGAACGAGATGGGGAGGATGGGGAGGATGGAGAGGAAGAAGAGGAGGAAATGGGTTTTCATATTTCACCTAAAGGGGATGGTTTGGAGGGTGTGAATTCTGAGAATCTTATTGCAGCAATGGAAGCATCACAAATTCCTTTCGGTTCAGGGGTGCAAATTCGCGATCATTTATCATCGGGGGACTTCCTTGCATCTAGGGTTGATACCCAGTCAGTCCCTGGCAGTTCATCACTTTTCAATAATGGTAATGGAAACAAAAGAGAAATTGAGCACCTTGAGAATGATGTCCCCCATCATGCACTTAATGGTGGTAATAAGAGGATGAGGAGTGATGGACCTTGGAATATGAAGTCAGCATCTGAATTTGATATGTGTCTTGAGCAAATGGAACATGCAATGGGTAAAGCTAGGATGTTGTACGAAGCAAAGGAGCAGGCTCTTCAGGAGATGACTATCCATCAGCAAATGTTGATGAGTGAGGTGCAGCAGCGAGATAATGTTATTCAGCACTTACACAAAGCTAAGATGGAGGAGCAACAGAAAAGACAGTTGGAGACTTATAGGCTTGAACGTGAATTATATATGATGGAAAGTCTTTTAGAAGGCTATAGAAAGGCTTTGAGAGAGACTCATAAGGCATTTTCAGAGTATCGAGCGAAATGCCCACTCCCCGAAGAACCAATTTATAAGGATACTGGATCTGGGGGTCTTGTTTTGAGCACCATGGAGTTAGAGAAGCAGCGTGTGAAAAAAGAGGAAGAAGAAAGGCAAAACCGGTTGTTGATTGAGAAGAAGGTTAAGGAATTTGAAGCAGGGTGCATTGTTAAATTTGAGGAATATAAAATTAGGGTTGAGCTACTAGGTAACAAATTGGCTGATCTTGAAAAGGAAGCCAAATTCTTGAAGGAAGATTTTGGGAAACATAAGGTCTCAGATAAGTTGCAATGTGCTCCAGCTGAAGAATTAGGTACTAATGAGTCTGTTTAGAGTTTTGTGGAAATGTAGGTGAATGCCAGCTCGTATTTGTAAGTTGAATGACCCTGGTCTTCCATATTACTGGAAACTAGGAGCTCAGATTTATAGTTGTTGCTTACAGGACTTCTTAGGTTATCTATGTTTGCGCAGTGGTTTGTGGTGATACATTTTTATTTTGTGGTTTTGCTTAATTGTCTATGTGTTTATCTTATGCTCTCGTGAACGTCTTCTATATTGTTGAAATTTGGCTTGAAAACTTGGAATACAATGCTAAAGTAGATAACTCTTTGTTAACATACCAGTCGCCATTTAATGTAGAAAATATAAGAATGTCCTAATATGGATGGTTTCATCTCATTACTGCTGCTACTTTGTTGGTCGTTTCCATTTTGCTTGACCATGATTTTGTCGCTGGAATGATGGATTGTTCAATATTTACGTGCCTTTTCTTAAGTATCTGTCTCTGGATAGTTTTCTGGATTTGAATACTTTCTATGTATCCGGAATTTCAAAGGTTGGAATTACTGAGATTGATAAAACTTTTGAGAATCAATTTGTATTTTTAAGCAACTGTCCTGGCTATTTTATTATAGGATGCACGGAAACTTCTTTCAAGAGATGTTTCCGTATTTTCGAAAACGTTTCCGTATTAAAAACTTTAAGAAATTTTTCAAAAACGTTTAGGGACTGTTTTTGCAAATTAAAAAATTATGAAACACGTACGCGTTTTCAATTAGAAAAATATATTTATTTAATATTTTTCTGAATAAGAAAAAGATAAATTAAAAAATAATTTTATATTTTTTTAACTACACAAAATAATTTCTATAATTATACTATTAATTGATAGAATAAATAAAATTTTTAACATTTATATAAAAAATTTATATCTATATATATTCATATATTTTTAATATTTATTTATATATCTTTATATTTTTAATATTTATACATTTTTTCATGTTTCTGTTTTCTATATTTAAAAAAAATGTCGATTCGCCGCCGTATCCGTTTTCATGTTTCCTGTTTTCTGTTTCATTTCCATGCAACATAGATTTTATTTAACATGATTGATGAAAATCTGTGAAATGTCAAGAGAAAAAATGTGCCATTTCACACATGCTGCTGTCTTTGTAACATAGTTCAGTTCCCTTCTTTCAGGCACTAAGAATTCCTGGTAAGTTGACTTGTAAACTGGACATGACCAGAACGGTAAAAATCAAATGCAAAAAGATATACAACCTAGTTGTATGCTTGTTTGTATGTCTGCTACTTATTTTAGTATTCCATCTCTGAGAGTGTTCAGTGATCTCCATGAACATATTCAGTAAAATTTATCAAAGCTTGAAGTCGAGCCTGTTAATGACCATTCGGCAAAATGTTGAACTTTTCAGATCCATTTGAAGTTTATTTTATGGTTTATGTGCTGTCGAGACAACTAATTGACACAAGTACCTTAAACAAAGACTTTGAACTAGTCCCATCTTTAAGTCAATCCATGTAGCTAATACAGTTCATCGCCATAGGCATTGACATTGCAAGAACAAAATTTATATGTACAAGTTGAGTAGTGCTTGGGATCAACTTCTACAATTCTTCTCAACTCCGCATGATTCATATTCTCAAGTACTAAAAAAAATTGTGTTGTAAGTCAACTTATAATGCTCTGATATGATAACTTATAAGAGCATAGCACAGAAAGGGAGCACCATGACAGCACCGCAGAAAGAGGAACAAAACCAGTTTCTAAAACAGGAAAGTGATAATCAAATGGCAAATTGCATCCTTGGAACAGTTTTCAAATTACACCAAACAAAAAGTCAACATGCCAGTCCAAAAATTGCAAGTACCATTGCATATATATATATATATATGGACAAAAAATGCAAGTCTGTATATGATCAGACGTCTTCTCTGGAGAATGTTATGATATGATTATGTTTTAAGTACGATAGTGAAGTCCAACAACAACCCTGTCTTCAGTGTCAAGAAAAATGTTTACATCTTATAGCTTTGTGCTCTCCTTGTTCATTGTTTTTTTAACAGCAGGCTCACTGCAGGATGATTCTTTACAAAAAGAGTCTCGGAAGCTCAATTTAGGAGTCATTGTAGATTTAACTTCCCACGTAGGGAAGGAAGAAAGAGTAGCAATGCAGATGGCAATTGAAGATTTCTATGCTAATGCTAGTCACCACCCCACATTACGAGTGAAGGACTCGCGCGGAGATGCCATGACAGCCGTATCCTTAGGTGAGAGTTCCTCCACTTGCCAGCTCAGTTCACCTTAGTTAAATACTTTATATGTTACTAGTACTAAGCAGGAGTATGCAGTGTGTTCAGTTTAGCAGAACCATCATTTCTTTTACATGCTGCCTGTTCTTCTGTGCTAACATGAGTTTCTCAAAAACAGCTAAAACCCTCATCAAGAAGCATAGTGTATCAGCAATCCTAGGCTTGGGAACCTGGCAAGAGGTGGCCCTTATTTCTGAGCTTGGAGACAAATATAAAGTCCCTATTATTTCCTTAGCAAATGAAGTCCCGCTGTGGGCATTCCAGCATTGGCCTTTTCTGATTAATGCAGCTCACAGCCAATTTTCTCAGATGAAAGCCGTGGCAGCTATAATTCAAAGCTGGGAATGGCGAAAAGTGAATATCATATACGAAGACATTAACTCAGCTGCCACAGGTATCATTCCATATTTAATCTCTGCTCTTCAGGATGCAGGTTCAGAGATTAATGACCTTTTGCCTCTACCTCCCCTGCCTTCATATTCACTATCAGACAAACTTAAGCATCTTATGAGTGGTCAAAGCAGAGTTTTTGTTGTTCATACTTCGATGAAATTAGCAGCTAATATCTTCGCAGAAGCAAAAAATTTAGGAATGATGGAAAAGGGGTTTGTGTGGATCACAACCAGTGGTATTGCTAATTTGATTGATACATGTAATGCTTCTGTAATTTCATCAATGCAAGGTGTTTTAGGAGTCAGAAGCTACTATCCTCATTCTAGCAAGCTGGTCAGAGACTTTCGCGCTAGATTTCACAATAAGTATCATTTGCAGTACAGACATGATCCATATCCAGTACCAGGGGTATATGCTTTACAAGCTTATGATGCTATGTGGGCTGTAGCTCGAGCAATAGATGGATTTGTACATCGAGAAGGCCTGCAAAATTCAACAGATGGTTCTCACTTAGCTTCAGCAAATGGGAAGAAGCTTTTAAGCAGAATCAAAGAAAGCAACTTTGAAGGTTTAATTGGTGCATTCAGTTTCAGAAAGGGAATGCTTGCTCCAGCTCACATTTTTCGGATAATTAATGTGGTCGGCAAAAGTTATCGGGAGCTTGGATATTGGACTGAGAAATTGGGTTTCTCAGAACACATTGGCATCGGTGGGAAGTATAACAAGTCAATGAGAATTCTAGGACAAGTATTTTGGCCAGGAGGTCCTTGGTCTGTCCCAATAGGATGGTCACCACCAACAACTGCTAAGCCACTTAAAATTGGAGTTCCTGTTGGAAATAGTCATAAAGAGTTTATACATGTCATACATGACAAACATAAGAGGAATGTTAGAGTTACAGGTTTTTCTGTTGATGTCTTCAGGTCCACTCTCAGCTTTTTACCCTACGCCTTGCCGCACAATTTTGTTCCTTTCAATGGAACCTATGATTCTTTGGTAGAGCAAATTAAACTTGGGGTAAGATATACATTCTTTGTCCAGCAAATTATGACTTCTGAAACTGTTGGAATTGGAAGCAAAAGAAACATTTTTTTCTAATACTATTAATTTGTATGCTATAACTGACATTTTTTTTTTTACATTGTGTAAGAATGTTGATGCAGTAGTTGCTGATACTGCAATAGTTGCGAACCGTTACCAATACGCAGAATTCTCGCAGCCCTATGCAGATCCAGGCCTCCAAATGCTGGTGTATGTTAAGCCTAAAATATTAAACAAAGCTTGGTTGTTCACAAAACCATTGACAGCATCCATGTGGATCTTCACAGGACTGATCAACATTTATAATGGAATTGTTGTGTGGTTGATTGAGAGGAAATACGACACAGAGTTAGGTGAAGGCCCTATTTGGAAGCAAATTGGAAGAATGTTGTGTGCTGCTTTCATCACACTATTTTCATTAAAAGGTCAGAAATTAATTATTGTTTTAGTTGATTCTTTTTTCATTTCTCTGCAACAGCAGTGTTTGATTTTTACCTATATTTTTTGTCTTCATTTTAGGTGGTAACTTGCACAGCAATTTGTCTCGGATGGCAATGGTAGCATGGCTTTTTGTTGCATTAGTGATCACTCAAAGTTATACTGCTAACCTAACATCCTTGCTCACTGTTCAAAGACTTGATCCAATAACGGTTGATGTTGGAACACTGAAGGAGAGTAGATCGAAAGTCGGGTGTGATGGAAACTCTTTTGTTGTGAAATATTTGGAAAATGTCCTCGGTTTTGATCCTAAAAATATTGTACGAATGCAGTCAGGAGATCAATATGCTCAGGCTCTTTCTAGTGGAGAAATAGCTGCAGCGTTTCTTGAAGTTCCGTATGTCAAAGTTTTTCTAGCCAAGAATTGTGAAGGATTCTGTACTTCAGGACCAACATTCAAAGTTGGAGGCTTTGGATTTGTAGGTATCTATGGAAAGTTAGATAACGTTTTTTTTAGTTGATTAATAGAAAGATCTAATTGTTCTGTTATTACAGGTATTCCCAAGGAGTTCCCCATATCTTCCTGGCATTTCTGAAGCAGTTCTGAGAGTAGCAGAAAGTGGGAAGCTGAAGGAACTTGAAAGCTCATTGACCTCCAACTACAAATGCCCAGCAGCAGAGACTGAAGATCATGATATTCTGGGATTAAGTAGCTACTTGGGTCTGTTTGTGATTACTGGAGGAACATCTACTATCTCTATTTTGCTATTTGGGATTGGCTGTATTCGTCAGAGGTGGAATCAGCAAAATAATGGACAGCAGCAGGACCAAGAACAACCACCACAACCACAGCAACGTGATCAAGTCATAGAAGATCCACCACAGCAGCAGCAGCAACACCAAAAACCTGTTGCCGATGGACATCGCCCTCCTGAAATACCACCACCACAACCACAACAACAACAGCAACGTGATAATGTCATAGATGATCCACCAAAGCAGCAGCAGCAGCAACAAGACCCTGTTTTAGAAGCGCATTTCTTGCCTGATAGACAACAACAACAACAACAACATCAGTACGATCCTATCGCAGATGAACATCGTTTACTTGAGAGACAGCAGCAGCAGTAGCAGCTAGAGTTGGTAGCTGAATGCTGATGAACATTGATTATTTGCTTTATAGACGAAAGATCAAGGCCACGAGCAATTAGCGAAACCCCATTAATTAAGAGCTAATGTATTTCTGAGTTCAGAGTATCATTCATATTCTTTTATATCATATCCTCATGTGCAAATCAGAAAAAAAAAATGGAAACAAAATGGTCACTTTCTTGGTAATTATTATCAGTTTTGAGCACAATTTTGGTTCTTTCTTATACAGACATTGACAAAAGCTCTGAAAAATACCTTTACCTGCATAAGATTCAAGAAGGCTTGTGTAATTATCATAACTGAAAAAAAAAAAAAAAAAAAAAGCGGGAACTTATTAAACTAGCTAATCTCAAGATTATGAGGATAAAGTAGCTAGCATGAACCCTGTTCGGTGTGCAGGGAGCAAAGATAAGCCTTTATCTTTAACATGAAAATGTGGAAATCCCATCCTCAAGAAAATTCCTTGAAACTTGCATTGAAGAATCAAATTTTTAGAAAGTCATTTTCTTGAAGGATTAACCTCAAGCTATATTATATGATACTTTAACACAATTTTCAACTTTCTTGTCATTATTAAAGAGATATATTTATATTTTTTTTTGAATTATCTCGGATGTCTGGTAGTCACAACAATTTCAACTAATTTAGATTAAATTGGTAAACTCCAAAAGCGAATACAAATTTTTTCAGTGCTTATTTTCTCTATGCATAAGATTAGAACTCGAGATTTCATTTAAAGGAATTTAAACTCTTTATCACTTAAATCAACAAATATTGGTGAAACAGACATTTAATTAATGGCTACTAATCCAAACATGTCTTAATTCTATTAGGATAGATGTGAATGAAATTTCGTACTCTATAATTTTTCCATGCAATCAAACCAAATACCAAATCAAATCCCCACAAACTTCACTATATACAGTTAGAAAGGTTATTTACATTTTTCTCTCTTTTTTTCTTGGAAAATAATTCAACAAATAAAAAAAATATCCTTACATTACAACAAGGAGATTTCAAGCACTGAAAAAGCACAAAAACCTGACATGCATCAAAGTATATCAATAACAACACTTCCCATGCACTCACTGACAACCACTTCCTTCCCTTTCATACATCCCAACACAATAACCCACTAAACCTGACTTATAAAGAGAATAAATCAGACTAAAAAAATGTAAAAAAAAATTAATAATAATTTAGAATCAGCAGCAGCAGCAGCACCACTCTTCTAGTTAAAGCCAAAGACAATTTTCTTTCTTTTTCCTGTCTTTTTTCTTTCTCTCTCTCTCTCTCTCTCTCTCTTGATCACAGCTGCACATGTTTTTTCCTGCAATCCAATCATGTAATGTTGAGTGGTCCCTAATCAGATGTGAACACTTCACGTGAAGGTACAGATTAGCAGCAAAGAGAGCACCAATACAATAGATATATAGTCCCCTCTTCTGCTACATGAATGTGACTCCTTTCCAGTAAATTTTTTTTTCAAGCATGATCAGGTGACCAATGAATTTCTGTAGCTTTTGTTCTATAACAATTATTCCAAGAAAAGATTATACATTTTGATGCTCCAAAATTTTCTCCAAGAATTTTTTTTTTTTTTGACATTCAGATTGTGTCAAATTTTTTCTTTTTAACGGTTGTACTTTTTTTTTTCTTTGATAATGAGATTTTACTGGTCATTCTACCATGCTTGAAAAAAAAAATAATAAAATAAAACTCACTGGAAAAAAAGGAGTTAAACTTGGAGAAGTTGATGTTCCTTTTCAGTAGGAGCAGTGGGGTCAGTTGCTGGAGATGGTGATGATGTTGGATTTTCCATCTTCTTGAGGTTTTGTTGATGATAAACTTGCCTTAATCTCTCTATTTCCCTCTTCAGTGCTTCTTGATGAGCTGCATTTTGTTTCATTTCCATTAGTTTAAGAGTTCACATAAACACTACAACAATTGTCATCTACAGCTATAAACCAATTTGTAAACTAAATATATAATAATTCGTAATTAAATGTTGTATCTATAATAATTTATTGTGTAATTTATCGTGGCCACAATATTTTGTAATTATATGTATAGGATATGAAGGAATTCAAAAATTATCTTTTTAGCATCATATACGTAATTTAATTATAAAATGATAAATTAAAAAAAGTAAGTCTAATCTCTTACTGAATTTTTTTAAACCACTAATATTTAAATCCTTTAGACACTGACTAATCCAGTTTTGATTCTGATGCTACAACCAAAAGTTCTCTACCAAATTTGGAACTTGATAGTTCAAAAAATCAATCTTCAAAGGCATAATTTTAATCACTACTCTTTTTCTTTTATCCCTTTTTATTAATGGAAAATGGAGTCCATTTTTATGAACGACTAGTTGACAAGATCTAGATCTGATTGCACTAAGAAATTGTCCTTTCTAAAATATCGATTTGAGAAAAGCATTTATGTTTCAACCCACCAACCTTATTTATTCAAATGACCAAAAAAAACTAACACATGACGGACCATTTAATCTAAAGTTGCTTGTGCCTTAAATATATGTATATACAAATAGCTAGGTCAAGCACAAAGCACATGAACACTGTATATGATATTGTAGATGCAAGTTGTCATTACGAAATTACCACATTTTTTTTGTTAATAATCCGTAATCACTCATATACTAAATCGATAAATAAATGATATATATGTTAATCATCAGACTCTCGAATATAGAATAGACAGAACATATATTACTTATTTATAGACAGAACATATGTTAATTATTTATTTGTTGCGATATATTTAAATTAAGTAAATTTTATCCAAGTAAATTAAAATTTGAATCACATGCATTGTTAAAGTAAAAGTAAGGATGATTAATTTAAAGACTTACCATCTTTGAAAATTTTATCTTGAGCTAGGGCAGCAATCCTTTGCTTGAGAGCACTATTATCAACATTCAAAAGCAAGCGTTGATGGTCTAGAAAGGCAACCCTAGGTGACAGAACTGAAACTTCAGCCTTTACAACAAAAGGAGATGAAAAATATTAATTAAGGATCATAAATACAATTAATTTTTTTTAAAAAAAAAAAAACACATGCAAGCATATGGTAGTTATAGTAGTATTAGTATTAATTAAAACACGCATTTTAATGAAGAAAAAAAAAACAATTATTGAAAGTTAATTAATTACTTACTTGCAATGAGGTGACACTCCTTTCAAGCTCAGATATGTATTGCAGCTTCCTCACCCGTGACCTTTGTGCAGATTGCCTATTTGCCAAGATTCTGATGCAAACAAAAAAAATGCAAATGTAACTTGGATCCTAACTTGCCTGGATTAATTGAACTCCGGGTTCAAACCCACAAAAAACGCTGAACATAGATAAGAATTACTCTTATTGCCACAAGTGGTTGAGATATATTATTACACCGCGTTTCAGGGTACGAGACTTTCTGTAGGATGAAAAAAAAATATATATATAAGTGTATGTATGATTACCTCTTGACCCTTTTGGGGTCAATAATCCGATCACCAGAAGTGGTATTGGCTGTGGTTGATGGAGTTTGTGTATCAGCTTGGCATTGGCTTTGAACCTCATCGGATTCAGTTTTTGTTTTCTGCTGCTGCAATTGATCAGAAAGTGTTGGTTCTTTGTTGTCATCATTAATGCTGTTATGATCAGATGGTGTTGAAGGGTTTGAGCAGGAAGGAGCAACAGCATTGGATATATCATCAGTGAACATAGACATGAATTGTTCATCATCAAATTTATCAAAGTCGCTGCTACTGTTATGTCCCGAGGAGCCACGATGATGAGGAGGTGCACCTGTGGCGCGGCATTCTTCTATTAAAGGTGCTTCAAGGAATGCAATGGAGTCGCTGACTGAACGCCTGTGGATCCCACGTCTCGCCGACGAGAAGTCGAGGAATTCATCCACCCATGAAGGGTTCTGGGTGGCGGTGGTGGTGGCGGCATTGTTATTAGAAGGTGGCATAATTCCCGCTGAATGCAGCTTTTGATGATGAGAAACGTCAGGCCATGTTGGCTGGACATTTGGAATTTTGGGAGGTAATTGTGCCATTTAGTAGTAGTGTGTATTAAGATGTATCCAACACCTCTAAATGACACAAAATGAAAAACTCCAAGAAATGAACAATTAACAATCTTCAAGATTCAAGAAACCAAGGAAAAAATTCAAGAAAACAAAACTTTCAAGATTGAAGAAATAAATGAATAACAATGTAGTATTGTATTGAAAACCAAGAAAAAGATAAACAAGAACAACCCAAAATCATGAAGAAGAAAAAGAAGAGAAATGAAATGTATTAAAGAATGGTGAAGAAGCAAGAAATGAAGAACCCACAAAGGACTAAGAAGTGTAGGAGGAGGAGAGCAAAAGGATCATCATCAAAATCATCATCATGATTAAGAGCTTTTTTATTTTTGTCATGTCATTCAAGATATCATCCATTAAATCTTGCATCCTGATTTCTATCTTCTTTTTTTTTAATTTTGATGTCTGAAATGTGGCAGTGGGGTCACATGGGAAGAGATTGGACAGCCTATGTACAGCTGTTAGGAGGTTGGGTCTCAACGGTATTACTGGAAAGTCGCCAGTAGTTTAATAACTAGCGGAATCAGTAACCACGTGCCCTTGTGACCGTCTCTTTAGTGGTTAACTTATATTAGTCCACTAACCAAAAATAAACCAAAAAAAAAAGGAACATTCCCATGCTTGTACCCATTTCCTACACCACCATTTCTTGCCCATGTGATGTGATCCATATTTTTATACCCATCAAGCTATATATCAAGTCAAATATTTCATCATGGTTTGATTGATATCACCGTCATCATCACCATCTAATGCTAACTCTTACACATACATGTTAATTACAATGTAGGAAGATAGTTTGTTTAGATAAGAAGATATTGTTATTTCCATGGTTGAATGCATAATTTTTTTTGATATTTTGAAGTAAATTTTTTATCATTAAACTACTTAAATTTCGGTTAGAAAATATTTTTATTGTATGTTTTCAATTTAGTTGAAATATTGTTGAATGATTTAGATTTCTTTTTTAAAACAATTAGGTGAAATAGCTAAACTTCATTGTTAGAAATGAAAGCATAAGAGAGTTGGAGATCAAATCTTACTATCAACCAAATATTTTAACTCTACAATAGAATGTTTTATCATCTGTTCTAGCGGGCTAGGCTTGAATGACTTAGACTTAGTGCAAAAAAGTAGTGGAAGAAGTGTTTGGTTGAGATTATTTCATGGCCATGCATAGATAACCTCTTTGGTTATGCAGGAAGGTTATACTTACAATTGCATAAGCATGCTATTAAATGATTTGAATGCATACTAAAAAAGAATTATATATATATATAGTAGTAGTGTGAGATTTGGGAGAGTGGTAGGATTTGGGGAATGAGCTGGTGAAAGAAATAAAAGGGGGACTTGGAAGGGGATCATGCCATGAGGCCATGTGAATGATTTGCAAGCTTTCTTTGCTTTGTCCCCAAACCATACCCACATGTAGGGTAGTGTGCCCTTTTTATTTCTCTAGCTACCACACACCTTCTTGGCAATTTCCAATCCCTATCAGATTGGAATTTATGTTGTTTTAATTAATTCAAGTGCATGGGAAGCACTAATGATCATGATTAGTTTTGGAAAGAGATGTTTAATTAGATACATATGTATATATTATATTATAATACTTATGTAACATGTTTGCCTCCTTCTTTCTCAAGTGACTTTCCTGTCAATAATTTAGGTTAAGATAAAGTAAAAACCTAAATTAGGTTAAGATTCCATACAATGGTTTTAAAAATATATAGGAGGTCAAATATATGATGTAAATTGAATTAAAATTTTAACTTCGTTTAGGAATTTATTTTAAAAAGTAAATATAAATTAATAAAAACTAAATATTTTTGTTCATAATCTCTTAATACAGTAGTCTCTTGTTTTTTTTTTTTTAAATTTACGAATAAAGTAAATTATTTTAGTCATATTAACTTCATTACATTATTTCACTCTTACCATTTTTTTCAATAACTTGAAAAATGTAAAATTATCTTAGGATGCAGCCACATCAAGTAAATTAATTATCAATGAGTAATAGAAGGAGAAGTAGAAGTTGGAGCAAGCATTGACTTAACCCTTTGCCCCCTCCTTCGCAACGGGAAATTAAAACATAATAGTTTAAACATATAAAAATTTAATTGTTCAAGTATTAATTGTAAAATTTAAATTCATTTTTTTCAATTTGCATTTTGAAATAAAGAAAAAAATAATAAAATTGTCTGCACAATTCCTCCCATAACTTAGTCCAACAAAGTGTAATATGATATTATTTGTCCAGTTCATTGTTCATAAGGAAAAATAAAGTTAAAAAATGTGGTAATACATTAAAAATAAGCATAATTTACTTAAAGTTCATTTGTTTGGTAAAAAATAAAATAAAAATTAAAATTAGGACGGACAATGTCAATTTTTAATGTTTGATTGGCTAGAATTGACTATGGGAATGGAAATGTGATTTCCTCATCAATGAGAAACATCATTTCCTCATCAATGAGAAACATCATTTCCTTTATATTGTTAAAAAATGAATTTTGATTCCCTTATAAATCAAGTAAAACTAACTATAAAGCATATAAACTAATACAAATATGGATTAAATGTTTGAAAAACAATATTTATCGAAAATAAATAATTCTAATAATAATTAATAATTTAAAAATATATTTTATAATAGATAATTATAATCTTAATTTTTGATATATACATATATA
>CATIWM010174685.1:0-13854 GCA_949671775.1 Mallotus repandus
TTTGATTAATTAGTGAACCTAAATCTATTGTTTTTAATTCTAAGAGTGGGCCTAAGTCTATTAAATTTTAAAAGAAAAAGAAATTAATTAGTGGGCTTAATTCTAATTATTTTAATTCTAAAGAAAGTGGGCTTAAGTCTATTAAATTATGAAAGAGGCTTTATTAATGGGCTAAGTCTAAGTTAATTTTACTTAATTAAAAATGGGCCTAACTTAATTAATTAAACCTAAATTTAATTTTAAAGGAGTTAGATCTACATGTGGGCTTGAAGCCCAAAACAAATAAAAATAAAAACAAACCCAAATAAAAATAAAACAATAGATAAACAAACATTACGTGATTTTTCTAACCCTAATTTTAATTATATACCACCTAAATTAATCTAAAGCCGACATTAATTTTAATTGAATTACCAAATGAAACCTAATTTACTAATCAATTAAAAAAAAACATATGCGTATGATTCCACTATTCCCACTATTGGGGCTATTACAATAATCTACGAGAATAGTAAAAACAAAATTAACTACAACCCAAAAGATAAAATAAAATACGAAACAAATCTACAAGACGAACAAAATAACCCTAAAATACATTTGAATATAGAGGTTAATCCATGGCATTCCATGGATCTTCATAGATCTTGTTCACCACCACAGATTCAAATCACCCATCCAAAATCATAAACATAGAAATAAAAAGAATTAGTAACCAAAAAAATTAAAAGAATAAAATCAAATCAAAAGCAAATAAATAAAATAAGAAAGAAAGGAGTTCAAGAAAAAAAACTAGCTATGATGAATGCAGTATTGATTGACTCCTCAGAGGTTGTGTTTAATTCACCGTCTGAATGGGTCTCCAGTATTGATTAGCATATTCCGGCTTTGATTATATTGTCGTCAAATACTTCTTTTGTCTACCCAAAAGGAAGATGCTTCTTTTAAAAAAATTCAGAACCCAAAAGAAAGTTTTTTTCTCTCTTTTTTCTCTCTGCCTCTTCCCTTTTTTTCTTCCTTTCTACGTTCTCCTCTCCTCCTTTTATTCTCCGTATATCCCAAATCCGTTTTACGGGATAAGTGATTACGTAGAGATAAAATGATCAAGTTACGAAGATTGGATAAAAGATAGAGCGGAGCTGATATACGTTAATTTATTTATTATATTTTTTATTTTTATTATTTTTTATTATTAATTTTCGACCAATCAAATTTAAGAAAAATTAATCAAAAAATTAAAATAAAATAAAATAAAACAAAATAAAAAAAATTTCACGAAAATCCGATCGGTACTCTAGAATTCCAATCGAAATTATGTAATTCCGATCGGAATTCTGTAATTCCGATCGAAATTTCGTTATTCCGACCGGAATTCTGTAGATTTTCGATTGAACATATGAAATTCTGGTCGAAATTCTGGATTTCTGGTCAGAAATATGGAATTTCGATCGGAATTCTGAATTTTTGGTCGAAAATATAGAATTCCGATCGAAATTCTGAATTTTCGATCTGAAATATAGAATTCCGATCAGAATTCTAGATTTTTGATCGAAAATCCACTATTCTGATCGATTTTTTTTACATTTAATTACAAATAGACCCTTGAAGGAAAAGAAAACTTTCAATTTAGTTCGTAAAAATGCAATCAAGCCTTGGAATCCAAAATCCAAATATTAGAGACCCATTTGCGACGAGTTTTCATCATCGGAGTCCTTTCTCGCATCCATATTCTAGTTATCCCGAAATTGGGTGCTTACAAGGGTCTTCTTCACTTTTCTAACCATGTAAACTACAAGTACAAGTTGTTTAATAGGGAAATTATAAGTTACTTGGCATTTAGTGATAGAGGGATCTCTAATTTAGATCAATGTTCAATATATACATTAAACTCAAATCTTAACCAGTAGAAAAAGATGTACATTTAGTACGGCTACAGAAGTTTGAATTCATTGAATACACATATAGAAAATTAAAAATTTGCTCTCAATCAATTAAGAAATTCAAATTTATATGGTAACACAAAGATAAAATATAAACTCCAAATAATATTTTTTGCTCTCAATTATAATACTAAAGCAACAAAAAAGCATTGAATTAACATGAGATGTCCAACTGCTATTAAATGAAAAATACATGTCTTAATCTGTCTAGTGACAAATCCTCCATAAACTATAACTTGACCGGGCTTTAAAATCATGTAAAAGATAAAACAAGATATATACATTAAAATCACAATCTAATGCTTTCAAAAAATTGAATCAAAATTTTTGGATTAACATGTAATAATAAACATAAAAGATGTAATATTTATCATTGTACTTAAATGCATTTGACTTACCATAAGCCTAATCATCATCATCATCATCATCATTATCATTATCATTGACATTACAATTATCTTCATCATAACAACAATAATCAATTAATGTATGATCTTCTTCATATGATACATCTGCATCAACCATCATGTTGTCCTTTTCAATATATGGAATACTCGTAACAATCAATGACTCCATATCTTCTAGATCGATGTCATTTCTATTCAAGGTGGGTATCTAACTCATATCAACATGACCACACTCATTAACTTCATTATCTTAATACACCTCATCTTCAACTAAAGGCAAATCATTATCATCCATGATTTTTTCTTGAATCTCATCAACATCATATATATATGCCTATGTTGAAATGGTTGAACCACTTTCCAATCATTGCCCAATTTAGGATCACTAATATAGAAAACTTGTTTTACTTGATCCGCTAACACATAACTGTCACTTTGATACCATTTTCTAGCTACTTTTACACTTGTTATATTTCCATCTTTCTAAATTCCTAATTTTCTATTACCAAGGTCAAACCAATCACACTTGAAAAGTATCACACATCGATCTTTCACATAATCCAGTTGAATAATTTCATTAAGCTCCCCATAAAAATCTATAATCTCATCACCATGATTCCCTTCAACTACAATTCCACTATTTTGACTCCTACGATGATTGTCACACTCTTTAATAAGCAACCTTACTCCATTTGCAATGCATCCAGTGTATTTTCTAACACATCTATGTGGTGCACATGTAAGTGCATACAATGCTTCAAATGATGTTGATAAACTTTCATGACACAATCATGTCATCTACATAGAAAATTAAAACAAAAGGTTAAAGACCTTACATTGTCCACTAACATATTTGCAAACTAATTAACTTACACGTTGCTTGAACCATGTCAAAAATTATCTTTTGTGTTGTTGATCAACATTCCGAACACCTTGTAAACAAAGCTCTTCTTTATGTTCCCCATATTAAATTTTTAAGTTAGAAAATTGTTAGTAAAAATCTTGAAATTTCTTCTATTTTATTTTGTTCTTACTCAAAATATGGCTCAACCTCCTCACAATTTTGCAAGACAAACCACTGTATCATATTAAACTCTTCATTTGACAATTTAACATATGTTTTGGCTCCAAAGGGTCGACACTTTTGAGAAAAGATGGATAAACCACCATCATTGTTTATATCATAATTTTGTTCATCTCAATTAAACTTAGTATCAATATAGTGCAAATACATAGAGCAAAAAGTCAAACACTCCTTTGCTATATAAGCTTCTGTAATCGAATCTTCTGGATGAGCTTTATTACGTACACTTTGCTTAAGATCACACAAAGATCTAAAAAAGAAAAAATTAGAATTAATTATAATAACGACAAAGGAAAAGTAGTTAGATAATGTTGGGTAAAAATTGTTACATTACCTTTCAATTGGAAACATCCAACGAAACTGAACATGTCCTCTAAGTAATGCTTCAGAAGGTAAATGTATTGGTAAATGGAACATCACATCAAAAAATGCAGGTGGATAAATCATTTCAAGTTTGCAAAGTATCAATATGATATCTTCCTACATTTTCTCTAGTTCCCTTTTCTTTAGTTTCTTTGAACACAAGTGTTGAAAAAAGTCACCCAATTCAGCCAACACTTTCGCTACATCCTTTCTTAAGCATCCTCGAATGCCAACAGGAAGAATCCATTGCAAAAGTACATGACAATGGTGACTTTTTCAAACCAGATATTTTTTTATCATTTGAGCTGACACAACGAGAGATGTTAGAGGCATAACCATCTGGAAATTTGATAGACTTCAAAAATTTGCAAAGTCTGGCCTTTCATTCTTTTTTAAGACATAACAAGCAGGTGACATTATATATCTTCCATCGCTCCTTTTTATCAAGTGCAATTCTTTTTTTAACCCCAAGTCCTCTAAATCTATTCTTGCTTTGATAGTATTCTTCGTTTTTCCCTCAATAGCCATCAAGGTACCCAAAATACTATCACAAATGTTCTTTCTATATGCATTACATCTAAATTATATCTCAACTTTAACTTACTCCAATATGGAAAATCAAAAAATATGCTGCATTTTCTCCAATTTAACTCATCTGAAGTACGCTTTCTCTTTTTATAACTTGGATGCTTCCCCATTTTCACGTCTTTAAAGCACTCCAATTGCTTCAAAATATCATCTCCAAATGATTCTAAGGTTGCTACATCAGTCTCTTTCTTACCATTGAACTTTCTACTTCTCCTCCAAGCATGCTCTGTTTGTAAGAATCAACGATGTTCTATATAACATATCTTTTTTTGAAGTAATTGAGAACATGTTTGACTATTGCAAATTGGACATGCCATGTACCCTTTAGTACTCCATCCAAATAGATCACCATATGCAAGAAAGTTATTAATAGTCCACAACATAGCAGCATGCGTTTAGAAGTTCTTTTGACAAGAAACATCAAATATTTCCACCCCTTCGACCCAAAGTTCTTTCAGCTCTTCAATCAATGGCTGTAAGTATACATCAATATCTTTTCCTAATGATTTGGGCCCCAGAATCAGCAGTGACATTATTAAATAAGGTTGTTTCATGCAATCCCAAGGGGGAAAGTTCAAAGGAGTTAGAATCACCGGCCACATACTATACACACTACTCATATTACCAGATGGATTAAAACCATCTGTAGCTAAAACAAGTCTTACATGTCGAGGATCAGTTCTAAATAAAGGAAACTCACAGTCAAAATGTTTCCATGCTTCAGAGTCAGCCGGGTGCCTCATATATTCATCATCAATACGCCTCTCTTTATGCCACACCATCTTCTTAGCTATTTTCTGAGATATAAATAGTCTTTAAAGCCTAGGCTTTAAATGAAAATGCCATAAAATCTTATGTGGGATCTTTTTACCCTTGCCATCATTGATTTTACATCAAGATGTACCATAAATGGGACACGACTCTAGCTTTTCATTATCCTTCCAAAATAAAACACAGTCATACAAACAAGCATGAATGTTAACATATCCCAATCCTATATCCCGCAAAAAAAATTTTTGCTTCATAGTATGAACTTGGAAGTGTCTCACCGTAAGGAAAGGCTTCCTTTAGTAATTGCAATAACATGTCTATAAACTTGTTACTTACCTTATTATAAACTTTCATATGAATAAACTTTATAATGAAGGAGAGTCGTGACATCTTTTTGCATCCCAGATATAATTCAGTTTGGGCATCTACTATAAGTGCTTCAAGATGTTTAGGTAGATTTCTTGGATATGTCTCATTATCATCATCTGAGACATTATATGTATCTCTTAAATGATATTCATTTCCAAGATCATACAACATGTCATTAAGGCCAACTTCATCTTCATCAATTTCATCCCTAACATTATCATAAGTAGATTGACCCTTAGGAGTTAACAATGAATGTTCTCCATGATGGAACCATGTCGTATAACATTGATCTATCCTATTAATCCAGAGATGAGTTTCAACAGTCATTTGATTATGTATGAACAAGTTCATGCACTGTTTACAGGGGCATCGAATATTACAATTTGCACCCATGTTTTCAATAACAAACTTTATAAAAGACTTAACCCCTGTTATATGTTCCTCAGAAAACTGCTTCGCATTCATGCATTTTTTATTCATTTTTTATTTAACCTATTCAAATAATCATAAAAAAACATAATATATTAAAATTAATTGAAAGCATAAAATAAATTAATAAAATAAGATATATTAAATAAAGAAAATAGAAATATTTATGGTAAACAAGAAAAGGGAAATTTGAATGGAGATTTTATTTTCGAGATGCCAATTAGATTACCTATTGGATTACCTATATGATTTCTAAACCCACCCAAGTGCTATTTTCATTTTTTATTTTTATTTTTTGTCTTGATATATGATATGATGACTTTTTCTTTGATATGGCTAGAACTATGGTGGGTTTTTTTTTTTATCAAACTAGGAGTGGAATTTGAGAGCATGTCAAATTGATAGCTAATCTGAAGGAACTTCATATTTTGGTGAGTTACATTGGACATGTTGATATTTTGTCTTATGAATTTTTGTGAGGCAATTGAAATACATGTACATTTTGTCGTGTTTTAATTTCTTAAAGATTGATGTGCTTGGATTCTTTTTCCTAGATTATCATGTAGGACATTACAAACACTTTAGCTACTATATAAGCATCTAATTTGGATTTTTGGTTTAAAAGTGTCCAAACAATTGTAATTAAGGAAAACTTAGAGTATTAAAGATAACATAAATCTATGGAAAACCCATGCGATTATTTGAGTTAAAGTGAGATAAGTTTACCAAATTAATTTCATCAAATTCTAAAAATTACTTTTTTTCTTTTTATGATTTCCATCTATAAAAAATCGCTCCAGTCCCTTAAGATTAAAAGCAAACTAGGGTAATTCAATGCATATACTACTCTAACTATCTTGTAATGTATGGTTCATAACACTTGGGGTAGAGGACCATCTTTTGCCATCATTTTCTGCATATTTACTTGTCAAATTACCTTATTTCTTTGAATAACTAGCAGAGAGCTATGTTTTAGGCATTATAGATTTTGGCTGCTTAATCTTTAGGCCCACTATGTTCATACTTCATGGGTGGCGAGAGCATCTAAACTTTCTTTTTTGATTTAATTATTTATCATAGAGTAAATAGAACAAAGTCATGCAGCTATCAAAGATTGGTGGGTTTGCTTTTATTTCTTTGTTTCCAGCTCTCTTTGTTTCTCTCTTTTTTGTTTCTTTTAGGTATTCTAGATTCATTTAATTATGATACTTAGTTCCACCATAAATTTGGGTTTCATTTTTTAGTTAAAAGTAGTTAATTTTCTTAGGGTATAATTTTAAGTTATAAGCAGTTAATTTTCTTGTAGACAATCAACTAGCACATGCTATTTATGTAGAAATGCATAAAATATATTGTTGTTGACATATATTAAAAATTGTTTAAGATGGCAACACTACAATCAACCATCATGATAGTTTTCAGTCAACTAAATATTGTTGTTGCTAGCAACATGATATTTATGTAGAAATGCAGACAAGATTGAATTTTACAAACACATAACCAATATCAGAAATATTTTGCAATAAAAAAAACCAAACATACGCATTTATATATGAAAGCTGTAATTTAATAAAAGAAAAAGTGGAGGCAAATTAAGGTCTCACAGCAATTTTAGGATATATATATATATATGTGTGTGTGTGTGCGTGTGTGTGTGTGTGCGTGTGTGTAATTAGTAAAGTTGAATACCTTTGTTAACCTGACATACTTCAAAGATGACTCAAGCTGGCGTTCAAGCTCCTTAGTGCCCAATTTCCCTAAATCTTCTCCAAGAAAGTTCCAACAAGATCCCAATGCAAATTATTTCTCAATAATGTTGGTGCATCATCAATATTAAGCAAATTATTTTCATTAAAAAAACTTGCGCACTCCAAGTTGCAGCTACGAGTGAAAATGTGTGTGTATATATATATATATATATGGTGCAAATTACCTTTGTGAACGTTGTAGGGCTTCCAGTTTTGATTTTAACTTCAAGTATTCCTTATAGCTTATCTGCTTGAGGAACTTGCAACAGTTAAACTTTGTCCTAATTCATTCTAGACACAAATACAATAATTTTTAATATTTGGCAAATACAAAATCTTTCCCATGTAAATATATGCACAAACCCATTAATTTAAAAATCAAATCAGTATGATGTGAATTGAAATTAAGGTCAAATCAGCGTGATGAGATTTCTACATTGCTCCATATCACCAAACTAATTTATATAAAAGCAAAATTTATCCATATCAACATAATCAATCCATTCAATTAAAAAGAACGCTGCAATGAAATTTTTACAATATCATGATATCATTCAAAATATATAGCCATTACAAAATCAATTCTAATGTTCATAGAAAATACAAACAAAAGATAGTACACAAAGCTAAACACATGCCCATACCTATTTCCTCAAAGGAGAAACACCAAAAGAGATTGCACTGTGGCTGAGATTGCTTTGATACTGATTTTTGCAATTGAATCGTAAAGCATATTTTTCTTAACTTCAGATTATAGGCAAACTAAAAAGAAGGAATAGAGAGTCATAACCTCAAACGTAATCTTAGATTTTTCACTAATTGGCACTAATTTTAATTTTCATGTTATATTCCCACCAAAATTCAGTGTGTAGTTTACTTATTTAAGAATAATATCTTTTACAATTATCATAATAACTTATATATATATATTGATTCATGAAAAATTATTTAGGAACAATTAGGATATTATTGTGACCAATTTAGTGTTAAAAATATAATATAACTTTTAATTTCTTATACGAGTCAACTAATTAGAATTATAGAAAATTTATGTGCAAAATTCAATAAACAAAATTTACTAAATAAACTAACCAATAATGCTTCTAAAATTTGATCCATGTTGAGAGATAGATCTGCTTCTACAAATACCCGTATGTGAAGATGGGTTAGCATAATCACTACCTTGTTAAAGGCTTGAAGATTAAGAGAGAATGAACTTGGTTTAACTGGTGTGGTTTAAGACCAAATAATCAAAATTAAAAAAGAAATTTGTGAAAGAGATAGAGACGCTACTGCTTATCAATGAATTACTGAGAATAATCAAAAGGGTATTAACAAATTCAAGAATTTTTGAAAGATAAAATGTGTATACCTAAAAAAAAAGGGCTCAAATGGTTCAGTATGAGGAGGGAAGCAAATGCTATGGTGGAGTTCTTGTGCATTGAAGATGATAAAGAGAATACAACCAATGGCCATGATTAAAGATAAGAGAAAGATAGTGAGGCTATCGACGGCTATAATGGGTTTAAGGATCTTTGGAAGAAAAATGACGAAGACAACAGTAGAATCATTTGAAAGGATTGCTTTTCATTCTCCTACTCATTATAATTTCTCTATGTTCCATATTTAATTTGATATCTCTCTCTTTTTTTTTTAAGGAAAATTAATTTGATATCTCTGCATGTACGCCATTATATTAATTAAAGAAAAGCAAGGGTTACCTAACAAAAAAAAAGGTTTATGTGTAGATTAGGAATAAACAAAATTAAAATTATGCACAAAATTAATTTCATAATAATTTATCAATAAAAAAACATAGTGAAATTTATTTTAATGCATATTTTTATTAATTAATATATTATAATTATAAATTTTAAAAAATAAATGTTAATATTTAAATGTTTGAAATTTATAATTAATTTCACTTGATTTCAAGGAAGTCAAAAGTTATTGAAGGGGAATGGTGAAGCTCATGGAGGAATTACATTCTCATTTATATGTTAATTTTAGCCAATCAAACACTAAAAATCAGAACTGTCCATTCTGATTCCAATTCTCACCCTTATTATTTTTTACGAATTAAACGGATGCTAAATTCAATTAGATAAAGTTTAATGCATTCTGAATATTAATGATTTTTGTGTGTATGATATATATTTTTAACAATGCATCAATTCATGTCAATTGTAAAAGAGTTGTGTGTGTTGTGATTAGTGGTTCTAACAATATCACTTGCATGTTTATGTGTCAATAAAATGAACACGTAACATAAGGGAAATCTTTCCATTCGCAAGTAAAAAGCTTTTGTTGATAATTGCCAGCATTAAAACAAGAATACAAAAGTGGTTCTCAAGAAGTCTCATATGTTTTACTATTTTAGACTTTCCACTAAACTAGTACCATTTGTTGCTATATATATATATATATATATGGAAAAATTACAAATTTAATGTCTCAACTTTTCTATTTTTTCTATTTAAGTGTATAATCTTTATTTTTTTACAATTAAGTGTCTGAACTTTTAAAAAGCATACAAATATAATGCTTCTGGCTAATTTGATGCTGACTGTGTGCTAAGTCAGATCAAATAGGACCCACTTTTATCCCAATCATCAACCATGTTATTTTCCACATTTGTTGCATAATTTAAATGATAAATTTACCCTTATTCAATCACCCTTAATATCTGCGATAGAAGTTAATATTGAGGTTATTTTTATCAATTCATAATCTTTAACAAGGGTAATTTTGTCCTTTAAATAATGTAATACACATGGTACATGACATGGCTAATAACTGGGCATAAAAGTGAGTCTCGTTTGATCTGACTTAGCACCCAGTCAACATCAAATCTGCCGGAGACTCTACATTGGTATGCTTTTCTAAAGTTCAGACATTTGATTGAAAAAAAAAAGATTAGATACTCAAATAGAAAAAAACTAAAAAGTTGAGACACCAAGTTTGTAATTTTTCCTATATATATATATATAAAATTTGGGTATTTTTAATTTAATGAAATTGATCTAATTAATAAAGTGTACTAAAATCATGATTTATAATAATAATATGTGAATATTTAAAATGATTAGTTTATAATTATTGATTTATATAACGAAATTGTGATAAATAATTATCTTGTCATTGAAATTTATGAGTTAGTGACGTAAAACTTTGTCATAAAATACCTTCAAGTATTTCATGAAAAAATATAGGGATAATGATCTCACCAGTTCTATAAGTTTCTGAAAATTACAATCAAGTCCTAAGTTTGTTTTAATGAGTCCTAAAAGCTATTAATTGTTGTCACATTAGTCCTAATCCATTATGTCAAACAGATTAGGCTGATGTGTCAATTTTTTTTAAAATATCTGATGTGTCAATTATACCCCACCTAAAAGAAATAAATAAATAATAATAATAATAATAATAAACCTAACAACATAAAAGGAAAAAAAACACATCCACCGCACGACTCTTCTTCTTCCTTTTTTTAAAATTTTTTTCCCATCCTTCTTCTCCATTGAATCTCTGCCTCCACCTTCACCACACCACCACCACCACCACAGCTCTGTCGAATATCTTCCTTCTCTTCTCTTTTCTCTGAAAAGAAAAAAAATACATAGATGGTTCAAACTTAATCTCACACTATTGCCTTCCATCTACTGTCTCTCACTTGATCTCTATTATCATAGCCCACTCCAATCATAACCTTCTTCTTTTTTAAATTTCTCATCTTTGTTGTTTGTTGTCATTGCTCATCATAACCTTCTCATCATCTTCTTTGGCAAGATCTAATTTTTCATGTTAATTTATTAATTTTGCTCATCAGTAAAATTTTATTATTGGAGGTGGTAGTATCGGCCACGGTGATGTTAATTTTGATGGTAGTGATAGTGTGATGTTGATGATGATAGTGATTTTGGCAAAGGAAGCAGTAAAATAAGGATGATGCATTTTGGCAAGTCACGAATCCATCAGTAGAAAAAGAGTAGTTTTATTTGATTCAAATCTATCATGATTTTTTTAAAGTTTTTTTTCATTAACAGAGTTGAGATATTTGTATTTATTTTGTTAATGGTGTATTCTACTTGTTTTTTATGATGTTGATTTTCTGTATTCTTGTTATTGATGATGTTGTACTTGTAACCAACTTCTATCATTAAAAGAACATCTGGGTACTTATTCTTAAGGTCCAAAACCTATCGTTCTAATAGGGTGCATTTCTTGGCATGTGAATGAGGCAATTGTGGAATTTTAGGTGAAGGTTCAAGAAGTTTATTGAGGAACTTTTGGTGGAGTGATGAGGAGGGACTAGGAATGTGATTATGGGTGTGAGGAGAATGTTTAGATTTTTTTAGAGTGGAAGTGAGATGCGTAGAGAGGAGTTTATGTTTTGCGGGAGAGAAGGGAACGATGGCTGTAATTTTGGGTGATGGAGAAGAAGATGAAGATGCAGTGGTGCTGGTTGTTATCGGTGGTAGAGTTGATGGATTGGTGACTTTTAATTTGGCCACAAAAAAATGGGAAATGATTTGTTGCTTTTGCTTGCCCATAGTTAGACTCAAGGACTTTGAGAACTAAAGCTTTCGACGTCTCTATCAATATGTTACATATATATACACATACATGCCTAAAAAAAATTTTGCAAGCTTCATGTTCCTCTCTAGATTACGTGTTTGGAGCATTGAGTAATGCTGATGGCAGTGGGTAGCATTGATGGTGGTCCCAATTGTGAGTGGTGTTAGTGATGTTGGCGGTGAGTAGTGGTGTTGGTGGTGGGTAGTGTTAAATGGTGAACTTTGGGAGGAAGAAGATAGGGATGATGACATGGAACAAGAGGTATGAGTTGGCTAATGACATGGAACAAGAGGTGCAAGTTGGCTGATGACATGGAACAAAAGCTGTGAGTTGGCTGTATATGTGTCTCAAATTGGTGGGGTTCAAATGACACATAAGCAAATTCTGTTTGACATAACGGATTAGGACTAACGTGACAACAATTAATAGCTTTTAGGACTCAATCCAAAAAAAAAATTAGGACTTGATTGCAATTTTGAGTAACTTATAGGACTAGTGAGGTCATTATCCCTAAAATATATTATGTCGTTAAAAAATATAAAAATTAATAATGACAAGTAATGTCACTTAAATATTATTTTATATTAATTTTCATTTTGTTTACAAATAATTATGACAACCAAAAATTTATCGTCGCTAAATATACTTAACAAAGACATCATAAATCGTCATTACAATATTATTTTAGTGACAATACTTAATTTATTGTCAATAAATATAATATTAATGTATTGTCAACAAAACTATGACTTATGACGCAAATGTATCGTCATTAAAAGTGATTAGTTTAAATTTATATATCTTTGTAAACGAATTATGACGACTAATTCTATTGTCACTAAAAATTGATAGTGACACTAATAGTTGTCATAATGAACTTTTAACTATTTTCATGACACGATATATCATGTTGTCATAATAAATCATCATTACAATATTATTTCAGTGACAATACTTTATTTATCGTCAATGAATATTACATTATGACAATAGTTAATATATTGTCAATAAAACTATGACGCAAATATGTCGTCATTAAAAGTGATTACTATAAACCTATATGTCTTAGTAATTAAATTATGATGAATATTTATGTTGTCACTAAAAGTTGCTTGTTAGTGACGCTAATATTTGTCATAATGAACTCTTAAATATTTGCATGACGAAATATATCATTTTCTCATAAATGTATAATATTTCATGACGATTAACTTTTGTCACTTAAATATAATTTTATGTTAATTTTTTATTTAATGAACTTATGATAAGTGACTCTTTTGTCGTAAAAAAAATCAAATTTTAGTGACAAAAATAAGTGTAATCATATACAATGAGTTCGTCATTAAAAGATTTCCCTCCAAAATTTTAGTGCAAAATTTTACCTCCAAATTTAACCGTGACAAAATATTTTTAATTGTCATAAAATAAATAAATTAGTGATGAATTTGTATATTTATGGTGACATATTATATATACATCATCTAAACAAATGTTACAATGACACATATTAAAAATTGTCATCAGTAATCAAGATTAGATGACAAATTTAGTTGTGTAACAAGAAAATTTGTCACTAAATA
>CATIWM010174736.1:0-21341 GCA_949671775.1 Mallotus repandus
GAAAGTACATTATATTCGGACGTATAATGTTGAGATACACTATACTCGGTCGTATAGTGTTGATTTGAAAATACACTATACTCGGACATATAGTGTTAAAATACACTATACTCGGTCGTATAGCGTTGATTTGGAAAGTACACTATACTCGGTCGTATAGTGTTGATTTGAAAACACACTACACTCGGTCGTATAGTGTTGATTTAAAAAGTACACTATACTCAGACGTATGGTGTCAAAATACACTATACTCAGTCGTATAGTGTTGATTTGACAAGACACTTCACTCAGACGTATAATGTTGATTCGACAAGACACCATACTTGGTCGTATAGTGTTAAATTAAAAATACACTACACTCGGACGTATAGTGTTGATTTGAAATTAGCTATATTCCCTATGGGACGTCTAGCCGATTGCACTATAGTTCCTGTGGAATGTCTAGTGAAATGAATTGAAGAAATTAACTATATTCCCTGTGGGATGTCTAGTTAATTGCACTATAGTTCCTGTGGAACGTCTAGTGAAATTGTGCTATAACTACTTTATAGTGTCTTGCTGAAGTGAATTCAAAATGTTGTTACAGCTACTGTGTAGTATATAACGAAATGAAGTTCAAATTTGTGTTATAGCTACCATGTAGCGTATAATTGAGTGAATCATAGTTATAGCTGCCACGTAACATATAACTGAGTGAATGCAGTGTGTGAAAGATGTAGGCATCACCTTTTGAATTTCACATTGACTGGAATTTCATGTCAGCGCTGACTGATTACTTTGAATATCTCTGCTGATTGACTTTGATCAGCTACCTTCATTGCTTGATGACTTTGATTTGACTTGATAATGCCGGTGCTAATGACACATACTGAGTGTATTTTCTTATGCATTTAAAAACTTGTTAAAGCTAATTTCAGCATGATGATTGTACAAAAGTGCATTAAATTAAGCAAATTCATCATTTATCACAAGATAATGTGCCTTCAACATATCTAACTATTTTTTTATTTTCATGACTATCATTTATTTGCCATTCACAAAGTTAGAGGTATCATTAACCACCCTATGCTGAGAGTGTATTATTTACCAAGTGAAGAGCTAACTTTCACACCTGAATTCAGGGATAACTCGCTAGAAAAAATTTGTGGACACTGAGCATAAAACAGATCAAATTTCGAGGATTAAAACAGTTTTTGAGTTATTGATGTGCTTTCTTCCTTATCCGAGTATTCCCCCACCTTTCTGATATTACTTAGCATGGATACCATTGGAAAGGTCCTTTGGATACTCATACTCTGTTTAGAGCATTGGAGTAAATAGAGTAGCTTTTAATGTGGTCCTCTTTTAGTATTCCCCCGCATTTCTCGTATTACTCAGCGTGGATACCACCAAAAAATTCACATTGATACTCTTATTCATTTCTGAGCATTGGAGTGAATTAGAAATGCTTGCTCTTATTTCAATTCTCCTCTTAGTATTCCCCCACCTTTCTTGTATTACTCAGCATGGATACTACTAGAAGATTCACATTGATACTCTTACTCATTTCTGAGCATTGGAGTAGATTGGATGCACATTTATTATTCAAAAAGACTGAAAAGATACTCTAAATCTAAGCAATTTATGCTGCAAGTTCATAAATTTTATTTTTGCATAATTAACCTTTGTTCGGCTGCAAAGCGAGCATTAGATTAATTAGAGTTTATAAACTCTCAGCGCAGAGCTATCAACTAGACATCTAAACGCTGCGAGGCTAATAAACAAGAGTCCTTAAGATTAAAAGTTCATGAGATAAGTTTTCACACATGATCTCATGAAATGGATGAATTTACTTTGAATTTTTGAATTGAGGAAGCATTTTATTGCATAACTAAAGGGATAGAGTTTTGTTACTTCCCTTGAGTATTTATCAAGACGCTTATCACACGGGGTGATATTCTGATGAGTGATTGGCGTTTGCCTTCTTGCTCATTCTTACCTTCGCACTAGTTCTTTTCCTTCTTTTTTTCCTTTTGTTTTTTTCCTACACAAAACACCATCAGTTAGTCTGATCTGTTTATCAGTGAAGAAATTTTCTCAGAATGTAACATTATTTTTTGCACTCTTCCTTTTTTATTGTGTTGATGTCTCTGATCATAGGTGTCTTTGATACTTCGCTCTTGAAGTCATGGCATAAAGCTGAGTTTGTCTTTCTACCATCCTTGCTGATGATATGATAAAAAGAGCTTTATTCCTCTTCCTAATATCCCTTGTAAAAAAGTTTAGGAATTAAAGGGCTTTATTTCATGATGAGAGGATTTTCAAGTGCTAAGTGCATTCTTCCCTTTTCTGGTCAATAGCTGCATTTCTGGCGTGTTAGACCTTCAGATTAGGAGTTGAGAAAAGCTAGATTTGATGCTTCATCTCTACCAAAGCAGTCTTGTGGCTGTCAAAAATGTGTTCAAGTGCATCTCCTGAAGTGTATTCCTCTTGAGATTACCTAGGATGTGACTTCTGCGAGGGCTACCATCAATAATATCTCCCTGTTAGATAGGGCCATTGAGCATTTGGTTCATCTTGATAGTATCACCTTTCCTATTTTTACTCCTCCACACTCTGACTACCTTCTTGTACTTTACAACACTAATTTTGAATATTAGTAGCAAAGTATTTGTATAATCTTGACTTGTCTCAAAAATCTTTTGTCATGGAAAGCAAGTACTTCACAATATATGTATGCAAGTGTATGCATGCTATGTATGATATGCATGATCCTAACAGGTCTTCTTGTAGAGTGGAGTTATACTCACAGCTCAGAGTGTGAGAACGAGGTGCTTTGTTAACAACTTGCAGATTTGAACCTTGAATGCTTCAAGGTTGGTACTTCTGGTGTTGAAGCTTCTAATATTATTCAGCTAATAAATAACTGACTGAAGGATGAAGTCCATTGTCTGATGATTGCTATATGGATGAACTATTGTCTGTTGCTTGTAGTTCACTTCCTTTTGTCCCTAGAACTCTCTTCTCCTAACCCCTATATTTTAATGTTCATCTTCAGTCTTTGAGTGCAGGCTCAGTGTTTTACCTCCAAATTTCCCCTAGAGCTACATTCTTCCCCTAGTTTTCGATAATTTTCCTTCATGCCTATCATTAGTCTTGCTCTCAATGGAGGCTGGTCAAAGTGGAATTTATATCTTTGAAGAACTCTTTGAGCAGAATATGATTGAGGATAACTATAAGGTATGGGTTAACTTGATTCTCTAGATACAAAAAGACACTTGATTTTACAATCAACGGGCTACGAAAAGAGAAAATAAAACTAAAATAATGATCTCATAGCTCTGATTTTTTTGCTTTCATTACGTTTTCTGTTTCCATTCAGATACTTATCCAATATGACAAAGACAAATATGTGATATTTGAACAATAAACTCAAATTCAACTTTACTCATTCATTAGGGCAAAAATGAGAACATTCATTACATCACATGATACAACTCCTATTATTAGTCAGGCCTTCTGAAATTTTCTCACATAATATTTTTCTTTAATTTTTACCTGGCTAACCCTTTCATTCATTCTTTATTTTCCTTTATTTTTCTCTTTTTCTTTCATTCAAAATTTCTCTCTCCTCAAAAGTTGTATCATGTGATATATGAATGTTCTTTGAATTTTCATTTGTGCCCATGTTGCATGAATCTAATTGAAATTGAATTCATGTCAAACATGCAGATGCGATCAGTATCACAATGCACAATATCATCAGGATGCACATTACACAAATAAGCACAATCAGAATTCATATCATCGATCGTTAAATAAAAGTTATAAAGAAACTAAAATTTTATTAAAAGAAAACATAAGAAATTTATTTTCTATTCTAAATGCTAGGGATGCTAAGTCTTAAGGTGGCTAATATAGCAGCTATTCTCGATTACCATAGTTCACTTCTATATTGTCTATTCACACATCATAGCCTTCATTGTCCTCCTGTTCAAATTCATCTCCCCATCTAGTAGGCACTATTATTTCAAAGGGTATGTCACTGGAAGATGGCTTAGTGTAAAACACTTTGTAGTCAAACTTGCCTGAGGGCTGTCCTAACAAATCTTTAACTCCTTATTGTGGCTGCATAGGAGCCTCAGATTTCTCACTATTCTCACTTATTAGCTCATTGTCATCTCTAAATTCAACACCCCATCCTTCAGGTGTGATTGATTCAATTGGGATATCATAAGAAGGTGGTTTGAAGTAAAATACTTTATAATCAAACTTGCTAGAAGGTTGGCCTAGTAAATCTTCAACTCTTGTTTGGGATTGTTTAGGGGCATCAAGAGTATTCTCATTAATTTTAAGGTCTAGGTCCTCAAAAGAGCTTAGTACTTCTTCCTCACTAACTCCTGAATTAATCATCATGGTGGTTGGGGTGGAACATTTCGATAGTTTGGGAAAGGATTATTTCTGGTGTTCGGGTTTTCAGGGTCTGTGATTTTTCCAGAGTCTATAAGGTTTTGGATTTCATGTTTAAGACGCATACAAGAGTCAATAGAATGGCTAGGACCTTGGTGAAACTTACAGTAACTGTTTGGGTCAAAGCGAGGGAGATTTGGGTTTGGTGGTTTAGAGACAGTTAAGGGTCTAAGGAGGCCTTTTTGGATCAAACGGTCTAGGATTTTGGATAAGGGTTAGTTGAAATTCGAGAATCTCCTAGGTTGTTGAACAACATGGACTTCCACAGCCCGACTAGTATTTCCTTTCTGTGTACCCCCAGTTGGGTAGTTTCTTATCCCAGTGCTTTCAGCAGTCTTCTTTTTCTCACTTTCAATCTCCTTAGCTTGCAACCCATCGTCATAAAGGTCTACAAATGTCTTAGGGTTCATCATTTGCAACCTTTCAACCAAATTAGGTGATACATTTCAAACAATCATCCTAACCTGATCCTTCTCTGCCAGCTTATTTTTCATTAATCCTGCATTGTTCATGAATCTAGTCAGGAAATCAGAAAATGATTCATTAGGCTTCTGCTTAGTCAATTCCAAATCTCTGATAAACACCTCAAGCCTTGTATTATGATCATACTATTTCAGAAAAGCAGTATACAATTCTCTCTAGTTAGCTCATATAGACTTCTCTAACCCATGATACCAATTAACAGCCATACCCTTTAAAGATAGTATAAAAAACTTGGTGACTATAGACATAGGAGCTTTTGTGGTGCTCATAATAGTTGTATATTGACTAAGATGGATCCTTAGGTCTCCAGTACCATCAAATTTTTATAGTTGTGGCATCTTGAACTTATCAGGCAACCTATCTGCCTCAAATTGCATCATATCATCAAAATCAAACTAGTATCCCATACCTTGTCCTCTTATCAATTCTTCCATCTTGGACATCTTCTGGGTCAGTGCTTTCATCTGCTTAGATTCCAGCTCTTGAACTTGCTCAAGCGATTCCCTCTTTGCTTTCTCAATCATATAGTTCTCAACATCCTCTAATTTTACTTTAGCATTTGGTGCATTCCTAGCAGCATTCATTGGTTGCCCCCCAGCATTGTCAAGTGGTGCATCTACAATAGGTGGATTGGCAGCAACAGGAGGTGCAGCAGCAGTGAGTGCAGGTGCAGCCACATGTGGCATTAACCTAGCCAAATCTTGTTTAATTCATCTTACATCATTGCTCTCATGTCATCCATCAATGCTCCTTTGATGTCCTGTAGGGTCCAATTTCCTTGTTCCATCTCTCCTGTCTGTGTAATTGGTGTTGGTGTAGCTTCCAAGTAAAGTGGGTTGATCGGGCTATTTTTCAAACTGCGAAGGATCTCTTTGGCTATAGACTTTGGGCTAGAATCAGTCCTCACCAATCTTCCACCTTTCTATTCCCAAACACAAAAAGACCCGGATGAATCTATGATGGCTGAAAAACAAAGGGTTAGTATGATGCATGAACTATATGTATGCATGTATGCATGATGCACATGCTATGCAACAAGTAGCATAAGTAACAACTCAAGTATACAAGTATCAAATCAAGTGTACAACATACATCCTTCCAACCTTATTCCTCCCATACACATGTTCAATGGTAAGTCCCTTTTCCTAGGATTTTTGGTTTGGGCCTTAATATCAACAGGGGATATTAAGAATCGAGGAGCATGCCAAATTTCTCAAAGTAGTAAAGCATAGTAATAGTATTTCTAGGTATAAAAGTGTAGCCTAATCTTTATTAGCCCAAATGGGTTTCTAAAGTATGGGCTTGGGCCTTTATAGATAAAAATACCTCATGGTAACATGCACAAGCAAGTTGGGTAAATCTTAGGAGAAGTTACTAGGCCACTACATGAGCTGAGTCTGGTGAAAAGGTCAAGGTTCCCTTAAAAAGATGTCCTCCTTTAAGACTTGAGTTACAGGCCAAGGTCAGAGGGGCTCAAAATCCTTTCCAAACTCGAGAGAAGATTACCCCCCTTTAGGACTTGGGTTACAGACTCAAGTCAGATGAGCCCGGTAATCTCTCTTGAATCGAGTTAAGGCTAAGAGTGATGGTTAGCCAATTTACAATCCTAGGAAGCTAGTGGAATCAAGGGTCCACAAACCAATGCCATCGGCTAATAGGGACATGCAAAAATGAATGCAAGAATAAAATAATAATTAATAAAATAATTCTAAAGAAACACAAGTAGAATCAGTATCTCTTATCCCTAGTGGAGTCGCCACTATAGATGACGGGGTTTAGCGCGCGCCTAAGTTTATTGCAACTGCGACACTGTTTGAGCTCAAGGCTTTAGGGAACACACTAACCACTGTCACAAAGACATGGTGTGGAGATGAGGATTTGCCACCCAAGGTACTAATTGGGATAAATCAAAAATGGTGGTAACTCGATTCTCTAATACAAGCTAGCACCACAACCAGGAATTCTAGATACGGAATACCAACTTCTTTTAGTCTTGTGTTCATTTAGAATTATTTTATGAATTACTATCTTATTCCCTAATTACATGCAATTTCATTAAACTCTAATTGAATATCCATCTAACCCTAAGGCAACCAATCCATGAAAAAGCACATAAAAAATGCATTTAAAGCGCAACATCCCTAAATCTAAACTACATTTGATTTTAATTTTAAGTTAGCTAAATCTACATATTTTTATTTACAAGTGAAATGAAACTAAAAGTGTGCCTACATTTTGATGATTAGTGATCCTAAATGTATTTATTTTAATTCTAAAGAAAATGGGCCTAAGTCTATTAAATTTTAAAAGAAAAAAAATGAATTAGTGGGCTTAATTCTAATCAATTTTAATTAAATGAAATGATCTTAAGTCTACAAATTATAAAGAAGACTTTGTTAATGTGCTGAGTTAAGTCCAAGTTAATTTTAATTAACTAAAAAATGGGCCTAAAATCTAAATTAACCTAAATGAGCCTAAGTTGATTTTAAAGTTAATTAAACATAAATTTAATTTTAAAGACCTATTTTATTAGTGAGTTAGACCTACATGTGGGCTTGGGGCCCAAAACGAATCAAAATAACAAACAAGCCTAAAATAATAAAAATAAAAATAACAAATCAAAAACAAATATTCTGTGATGCTTCTAACCCTAATTTTAATTACATACAACCTAAATTAATCTAAAGCCACCATTGATTTTAATTAAAATTTACCAAATAAACCTAATTTACTAAGTGATTTTAAAGTGCAGGAAAAATAAAGATTTCATTATATTCCCATTAATGGGGCTATTACAACAACTACTATTGGAAAATTGAAAGAAATTAAAATACAAACCCAAAGCTTAGATAAAATAAAATAATACAAATAAATAAAATAAAGGGAATTACACAAAATATATACATGATTTAATCCATGGAATTCTATGGATCTTCATGGTTGGCCTTGTCTCCGCCCCTCCATTTAAGTTACTCCCACCATCATGAAACATAAACAAACAAAATAAATAAATAAATAAATAAATAAGATCAAATAAAATAATAATAAAATAAACCAAATAAAAAAAGAGAAAGGAGTAGAAGAGTAAACAGTTTGATGGATGCAGTATTGATTCCCCTCAGAAGGTGATCACCATTGATGAAAGCCTGTGGCTTTTGTTGTATTTGTTTGTGATTTTGATTTATTTGGATCTGATTCACGGCTAAAACTTGAAAAAAAGTACATGAAAATCAAAGAAAAATGGGTGTATTTTGGTTGACGGCTAAGAATCAGAAAAATAAAGAGAAAAGAAAATAAAAAACCCTAGCCTCCCCCCTCTTGTGAAAAGAAAAGTATGCATATATATATACACAACCCTGTAACCCTAATATGATTAGAGGATAAAAATAAAATAAAATAATTTTTTATTTATCATTTATCTGATAAATACATATTTATCAAATAAATCAAATAATAACCAATCAAATTTAAGAAAAATAAATAAAAATTACCACAAAATGAATTTTCACGCATCGGATAGTACAATTCCGACCGGAACTGTGCATTGCCGGTCAGAAATCTGAAATTCCGATCGGAATTTGGATTTCCGGTCGGAAATCCATTCTTCCAATTTTTTTTAACATTTGATTACAAAAACCCCTGAAGAAAAAGAGACTTTTCAATTGAGTCCATAAAAATAATTTACAATTTAATTCAAAACCAATAAATCAGATCCAATAATTTAATTTCACAGTCTATTTTCATCATCAGGTCCTCTATCGCATCCATACTCTAGTCATCCCAAAATTGGGTGCTTACAATGACTTCACACTAAAGTACCCAAATTTCTAAAATCTTGAATCATGCATACATTAGTATCCTTGTTTGCTTATGTGTTTAATTATTGCTTTTATTTATTACTCCAATTAAGAATGAATGGAATATATTAAATTTTCTTATGTGTGATGTGTGCTTGCATGTGTATGAGGACTAACATTTGTTTTGCAAGTTTATTATAATAGGATTTTTATTTCTTTTTCTGATTTTTATGTAATTAATAGAATAAGCTTTTCAAGGCAATGTAATCCTTAATCCAGATTCCCTCTTTTACTGTTATTTTAGATGTATTTATTAGAATAGATTTTTTCTCTTGGGTTGTAATCCTTAATCTCTTTCCCCATTTTTTATTTTATTTTACTTATTTTGATTATTTCTTACATGATTGTGTGCTATATGCCTACTTGCTTACATGCTTAATTGATTGTTTATTTTATCATGTGTTGTATGCTCGTCAATTCAACTGTCCCGCACTTTATTTAAACTAACTAATCCTTGTATATGGTAAAATGCTTCTTGAAGCTGAAACTAGGGTGAAGTAGTGAATAAATAAGCAACATGTATAATAAGAAACAGGATAAATAACTCCTACCCCCCGAACCCAGATTCTCTGGTAATGGAAGTGAATTTTTCACTTCTTTTCGATTCAAGTCGGGTGGCGACTCCAATCTATAAGGCCTAATCAGGCAGACCCTCCCATAACAATAATAAATGGAAATTCAGTAGATAGTTGCCATTAGCCTTTGTGCCCCAATGCCATAAGCTCACAGATCTTGTCGTGATCGCTTTTGTAACAATCACAACTCGTCAACAATTGCCTCACTCAAATATGTATCTAATTTTGATATCTTGCTTCCACCAACACCAATATCCATCTTATGCTTCTTAAACTTAGCTTTTAACATTGATATGGTTTCCCAATTGATATATTAGAGTCAAACTGACTAGGTTCAACCAAGAGGTTAGATTGGGACTGATTTGAACTCAGATTTGGCAAGACGATATAAAGTATCATAATTAGCAATAACTCAAAGAAAGCAAACTTAACTAAGCTGCAAAAGCTCTCACCTCTTTCTTGACCATAAATTTGAGCCAAAAAAAACTCCATGTATTCTAATTTATCTTCAAGTTCATTCCCATAGCACAACAGAACTATCATTTGATTGAATCCAGTCATTTACAAAGTAGTTAGATCAGATATCTCATTAAAAAAATTATTTGCATTTTCATATTGAGAACTAGAGATTCTCAAAGTCATTTCATAAAATAGTTGTAATAACAAGACCAATTTGTTAAGAGCCTGTCTATCACATCCGTGTCTGAAAAATTTATCGTCATTGTGGAAAATGGAAATAAAAAATAATAAAATAAACAATAAATAAAAAATAGAATAATGATAATTACAAGGTTAAGAGTACCTCTTGTTTATATTACTTATGGTACTCATAAATAATAATAATAATAATAATAATAATTTTAATTTTAGATGAATATATGTATATGTGTAGGAATTAAAGATAGCTTAGGAGTAAATTGTCACAAATTTAACTTGGGAATTAGGATGAAAGTGCGAGGGAAAGTAAGTTTAAGGACTTGAATTAAAAAAAAAAAAAAAGAAGGGGAAGTAGGAGCTGGCAGAATTAGGGGAATCATAAACATGACTCATCAAGGTTTAACGAGAGAAGAACACTTCTCTTAAGCTGTCTTTTTTCTTTTGAACAAAAAAGAAGAAGAAAAAAGTAAAGAGAGAAAATGAAACAAGAGTGAGGAGCAGCAATCTTGATGGCGATCTAGCTTGCATGTAGAAGAAAGGAGATTCTCGTCACTTGGTTTCTGGTTTAGAGGCAAAAAACTATGGTTTTATTCCCTAAGAACCGAAGATCAAAGAGAAAAAAACAGAGTCAAACAAAAAAAAAAAAAAAAAAACGATGGAATTCAGTCGTGGAATCGGGTAAGTAAAGCGGGAATGATGGTTTAAGTATTGATTCAAAGTCTTGAATGGCTTTAAATTTAGTTGCATGCATAGGTTTAGTAGAGTTGTAGTTGTAAAGATGAATAGAAATGAGGAATGAATCAAAATCCAAACTAATCCGAAGCTGAGTTTGTAAGTAGAAAACTCAACTCTTTGAGAAAAATTTAAAGAAGTTTGTGATTGATTATTAGGAGTTGATCGGGGACCGAGAGAAGAGTCTGTTAAAGCAGTGAGTGGAAAGACAAAGGTTGCACTTGACAGTAAGTGAACTCCATCTTCTCACCTTGGACCGACCCTATAGTTATTTTTGAACTCTTTGTTGCTTGCTGGGACTTTGAATTCTTGGTGTTGTTTTCTTTGCGAAATTTGAGTGTTTTTGTGAACAATTCTATTTTCTGGAATTCTGTATTTTTAGTGCTGCTTCCTTCATAAAATTTGGATTTTTGGTGAACCATTTTTGTATATATATATATATATATAACTTTGAGTTTCCGGATGGTTTGGTTGACAGAAGCATGAAACCGAACCGTAAAACGAAAACTAATCTCCTCTACTTCCTCAACCGAATTGCAGCGCATGATTCACCGATTTTCAATCCGTTTCATTTCTCAGTTCGGTCTCGGACGGTCTGATCGGTTCGGTTTGGATTTGCACAGCCCTACACAACATTATTTTTGGGAGATTTTATTGAAGCTTGGAAAAATTAACAAATGATTAGAACGGGGAAAAAATTTATGTATTTTAATTGTTAACATAATTCTAAAACCAAGTCATTTCTCAACTTGGCCTACGATTGGCTTATAAAAGTTATTTTTGCATGTATATTTTTATATTTCACATACAATTATAATTTTATATTTCATATACAATTGACATTCAAAAATAGCTATAATCAACCTTCGGTTTTCAACTAAACATCTTAATATCCATCTCATCCCTTGTCGTTAGCAGATGGTATTATATAGTTTCAATCCCAAAATTTACACTAGAAATTGAAAAATAACAATAATAATATATAAATAAATAAACAAAACATACAATACACCCCGAATTATTATCTCTTTCAACCCACAACTTTTATTACTTCTAACAAAAAGAAATCAAGTCGGATCAGAATCTGATTGATTAGTTCTTTCTTGATTAATTAATCTGGTTGATTAATTATATGTCCAAGAACCTACACAAGGGATAAAACAGAATGAATTGGTTTGGTTTTTGACTTTGACAGTTTATCGTTAGTTTTTCTGATACTTGAGGGTAAATAATTGCATAAGATATGACTTGAATTATTCAATAAAGCAATCAATTTTCAATTTGGTGGACGAAGAATGGGACCTTTGATGAGGAAAAGGTATACGCAGGGGCTTAATATTTAAATGCAATGAAATGCTAAAGATAATAATGAAATGACAAAAACTTTTTGTATAGCATTTAAATATTATGAATTTGTTATTAAATTAATTATGATGAAACTCGCCTTTCTAAGTTAAAAGAAAAATGAAATGTATACCTGCCTGCTTAACACTACTTTTCCTTTATGGGGTCAAGCTTTGACATGTTATTATAAGCTTATAATAACTTACATTAATCGGCCGGTCAATTATCCCCTTCAAATTTTTAACAATCAATTTTTTTTTTTGTTTTTAATTTGGGTGGATTATATCTACCTCTCTCAGATTATATCTAATTAACATTTCAGGATCTTATATTTTAAAATCGAATATTAACCTCTCTAAAGTTTTATATATCAACATTCCTAAAGTTTTATATATCAACACTTGGGGACTTTTGTTAGCTTTTTTTGTAAAAAAATAAATGTTATGCCCTTTATTTTAACATGGATTCTCTCTAACCCCATTACATATAATTTCTAGCATTTACCCTAAAGTTTATGTTTGAATAACAATGAGAATTGATGAAATTACTTTTAAAATATGCATTTATAAATTTTTTTAAAAAATTTTTGAGTTTATGAAAATCATCTTTTAATATTCCTTAAAAATTTTTTAAAAATTAAAAATAATTTTTATAGATCTAAAAATTTTACAATCAGTCCATATACATTTAATTAAAAGAATTAAAAAATTTCTATCCATTTTTTTTTTCAAATTAAAAATTAAAATTTTTAGATCTACAAAAATTTTAAATAATTTTTAGATCTACAAATAAAATTTTAACTTTTTAATTTTTTTTAAAATATAAAAATTAGATAAAAATAAATACTAGGGATTAGATGTAATAAGGTTAGAGAAGACACATATTAAAATAAGAGCATTGTGGTCATTTTTTTTGCAAAAAAAGCTAATAAAAGTTCTTAAGTGTTGGTAAAAAATTTTAGGATGCAAATATTCGATTTTGAAACAGGAGATTCTAAAATGTTAATTAGGGCTAAACTCAGGGAGGTAAAAGTAATTTGCTCTTTTAATTTTCAACAACTGACGTACACAATTAAGTTAATAATTAGAGAAAAATGAACAAATTCTAACTTTAACAAGTTGTATTTAATAAAATATACTTTTGTGCATCCATTGTACTACATGGAGAATGATTTTTTTTTCTTAACTACTAGTATTCATAACTTATTAAATTTTAATTAATTAATTTAATTCAATTTGAATATGATTATAAAGGCGGCAAAACTCTTTCTACAACTATTTAACGTAATTGTATAAACTAAAACTTAAATTAAAAAATCTCTTAAATAAAAAATAGATCCTACCAATTAATCCAAATTGCCATTGATTATGTATAATGAATTTATCTAAATTATTGAGCCTTTACTCATGCTAGGAGTTCAACAGATTTGACTATCAGACCAAATGCGCAGTTGCTGATTGTTGACTATGGCCATTTTCTATTATACCAATATTCTAAAATGAAGAATTTATTAATTTATAAAATTAGTTTTAATCTTTCAAGAGAAAGACCATTTCTATTCTGTAAGTGATTCATGACTACCTAAATCTCTATTAATTGGAAAAAATAAATAAATAGCTGAGACAAATTAAGAAGCTAACTATATGAAGATTCTGTATACTTACCTATTAACTTCACAACATCTAAAACGTCAGGCAACAGGCAATGCTTGTTTTTCTTTCTTGTATATATATATATATAAATAGTAACATAATAACCAATCTGCTTTGTCTTTCTTCTTTTGTCTATACTAAATCAAGCTCATATATTTGTCTGCAGCTTCCTTTTTTTTCTTTTGTTTTTCCACCAATCAACTATTTTTAAATGTTATATTAATCTGTCCTTTATCCAATGTTGTCCAAATGTAATAAAGAAAAGGAAAAATTACAAATTTAGTTTCTCAACTTTTGTGATTTTTCTATTTGAGTGTCTGAATTTTTTTTTTTTTACAATTAAGTGTCTGAACTTAATGTAGTGTCTTCAGCCGATTTAATGTTGATTGGGTGCTCAGTCAGGTCAAACAGGATCCACTTTTATCCCAGTTATTAACTATGTCATTTAGCACAAGTGTTGCATTATTTAAAGGACAAAATTATTCTTATTTAGTCACCTTCACTGTCTGCGGCAGAAGTTAATGTTGAGGTTATTTTGTCAATTTATTATCTTTAATAAGATTAATTTTGTCCTTTAAATAATACAATGCATGTGAGATATGACATGACTAATAACTGAGATAAAAGTTGGTCATGTTTGATCTGACTCAGCACCCAGTCAACATTAAATCTGCCGGAGACACTACATTTGTATGCTTTTCTAAAGTTCAGACACTTGATTACAAAAAAAAAAAAGTTCAGACGCTCAAATAGAAAAACCACAAAAATTGAGACACCAAATTTGTAATTTTTCCTAAAGAAAATGAAAACGTGTTAAGAAGCTACGACAATCCCTTTTTGTTCATCAAATGATAAAAAAAAATTTAAATAAAATATTGAATTTAAGTTTTACATATATTAAAAGAATTTTATTTCTTTATAAAGTTCATTCCAGTCGAAATCGAAAATAGTTTGAAGCACGCATACATACTCCATGAACATTAAATCCAAATAGACAAGGTCGCCGTCCTGGCTATAAATAGTTTTTCATGTCGATTGGCATCATTGGTGAAGATTCTTTTATTAATTGAACTTGATAAAATGCTGATAATCAATAGAACAAAAGATCCAATTTACCGAGTCATGAAACTGAAAACCAGAAGTATTGTCACAGTTGGACCACGACAAAACAATCAATTTATTATAGAATTCAGAAAAGGTCAACAGAAATGTCACTTGAAAATTAGTAGTCTCATTTCATGACTAGCATATAGTTCAACGAACCACATTCAACTTCCCATCTAGTTCACCTTTCAATAATCTATGCTGTTCAATAATCATGGCAAGCCTTCTCCAATGTCAACAAATCCACACTCTTACCATGGCCATTTCGATTTTTTTTTATGTGCTACTTGCTACCTCTTGCAAGCTCACTGTCCTTCAATTTCCCTACATTTGATCTGAACAATATAGAAGATATATCCTTCGAGCGTGATGCTTAGCCGTCGCAAAATATCCTTCAGCTTACAAAGAATGCAAAAAATGATAACCTAATAAGTAGCGTTGGCAGGGCAACATACAAGAATCCTGTGCGGCTTTGGGATGCAAAGACAAGAAAGCTTACTGATTTCTCTACCCATTTTTCCTTCATGATGGAAGCAGTCGATCCAAATCGTGTTGGGGATGGGATTGGTTTCTTCCTTGCACCAAATAATTCTCATATTCCCGATGGTTCGAGCGACGGGTACCTTGCATTATTTAATCCTGCTAATGCTTTCAATGGTTCAAAAGAAAATCAAATTGTTGCGGTTGAGTTTGATTGTTTTAGAAATGAATGGGATCCGAGCAATGATCATGTCAGAATTCTTGTCAACTCTATCATATCTGTCACAAATGTTTCTTGGAACAGCAGCATTAAAGATGGGAGAGTAGCAAATGCATGGATAAGTTATAATTCAACAAGTCACAACTTGAGTGTGTTCCTGACTTATGCTAAAATTCCTGTATCTAGCAGCAATTTGAGCCTCTCTTACATTATTGATTTGAGGGAATTTTTGCCTGAATGGGTTAGAGTAGGTTTCTCCGCTTCTACAGGTTCTTGGGTTGAAATACACAACATTCTTCAGTGGGATTTTGAATCCACCTTGTGAGGTAACATACACAAATTGTAGAATTTGCTTATGCAATTTTCACTCATCATCTATAAAATGTGCAATGTTGCACATATAATTAGTTTTCTGAATTAAAGTCCAAGAGTCAATTGCAAGACTAACTCTTTGACTATGCATTAAGAAATTCTATAATTTCTGCCTCTCCTCAACATAAAAATCATAGCAATTCCTAGATACATTCCATCTATAGGGAATCTTGAATCTAGGGCATACCACAATAATGAAATCTGTAAAACCCTCCCCTTCGATATGTTTAAAAGGGAGTTTATCAACAATTATCAATTGGGTAAGTGCCTTCCTAATCAATTCCTAATCAAAAGACCATGTACCCATTACCCCCCACAAATTATGCCCCTTTAGCTCCCTCATTTTCCGATTTAAAAGTTAATAAGGCGTACCTGGTATTTTTACTGTGTGGGTTTTTTAAACATACAAAAAACATAATTTGTAAGAGTAGAAGTTCCATGTATTTTTGGTTTGGCATTAAAAGTTTAGCACAATGTAAACATTTAGTTTTTACTAAATGTCTTATGTCATCTTTAATGTACTCAAAGTGCTTCCACACTACATATCTGGTGTTAGTGTCAATTATTGCATAGTTTTCTATTTGATTTCCATAGGATTTATCAGTATTTCTTTATATTTTATTATTTATAATTAGTGTTTTATTAGGATTTTAATTTATTAACTTAGTTTTATTTCCTTTTTAGTTTCCTAGTTAATTTATGTATTTTTTGGTATGCTTTTGTAGGAATTTTGCTTTCCTAAGGAGTCCGGGATTCAAGCCAATAATTAAGGAGCTATTTTATGGAGGAGGTTTTGAAGGTGGAAAATTACTGCTTTGGTCTTTGGATGAATTTAGGGTATTTTTCTCTATAAATAGAGAATTTCAGCACTAGGTTAAGGAAGCCATTAGGGATTAAACACCAAAGTTACAAACAAGAACCCTAAAAGAGTAAAGGAGCAAGAAATTGAAAAATTAAAGATTAATTATAATTATTTCATTCTTCTTTTCTTCCTTATATTTTTATTATGGGTTTTTCTTGTGATTTCTTGGAGATTATTGATAATATGTTAGGCTTAATATTTCTTTGTTAGGGCTTAATATTTCTTTGTTAGGAATTGATGATCCAAACATGATCTAAGCTTCCGATTTAATAAATTCATTAGTTGTTGCATGCTGTGTTTATTAATCTTAAGGGGAAAGAACAATTTTGTACCCTGTGGTTTAAGTGTTTTGCAAAGTTGGTTCCGTGTTATTTTCACTGACAAAACACTACCCCATGAATTTTTTCGTTAGCAATAGTGTGCCAAAACCCTTAACGCCGTTAGACGGACTGACGTGTTTGCATACGTGGCATCTGACGTGGACCCCTTTTACACATATTCACAACTGTAAAAAAACACACAAATACAACATATGAACGACGTCGTTCACGAGTGATGAAAGGGGTATAATCATTGATTTTATAAATAGCCCTAGCAGTTCTAAATCATTAAAAAATTCCTAAATATTGAGTCTCTCCCTCATTTTAACATATCAATTCAGTGGGGGAATGGATCCAGAGAATTGAATCTCTTCAAAGTGCAATTCTGTAAGAAGTGATAGAGGTGAAGAAATCATTACTAATTTCAGCAGAAAATTAATTTTGGCTTAACAAGAGTGATTTAAATTCTCCAAGTTTATTGAATCCAAGGATCGAACCTGAAAATGAATTGTTAGCAAAAGTGATAAAGTTCTAAGTCTAGGAAGCTCTCATAGCACATCAATATCCATCATTGCTGAAAGACCCAAGTCTGAAAGATGGAGGCCTGTAATGATACCACCAGAGCAAACAACACCCACCCATCTATCAATGTAAGGATTGGAGTTTGAAACCTAATTATTCAATGCATCAGCATAAGTTCAAGAATTCTTGAATTAACAAGAAACTCATTTTCTGACAAAGAAAACGAGAGGTTGCACCACAAAGAAAGTGTGAGGAGGAAGAGGAGAATAAGAAGGCAAAAAACAATTGTCATGTCCAAGCCAGAAATGGGGGTAGCTCCGAGTAGAAACGAGCCACTGCCAGAGAAATTTTTATTGCTTTCCAAGCTCTTTTTGGTTTTCTTTATTTTTCTTTTTGGAGATTGGTTTGTTTCATATTGGATGCGTAATTAAGAGAAATAGAATTTGAAGAGAGGCCATTTTTATGGGATTGAGAGATAAAGGGGTGTTGTTACCTTCATCAAGCAAAGACGTTGATGATGATAGTCGTGTAGTTAAAGAAGACACTCTAAGTGTTTGACAAAATGCTGAAGAGAGTAAAGGTTATGGAAATAGCCAAAGCAATAAGTTGAAACAGAGGATTGTCAAGTACAAGTGAAGTTTAGTGAATTACAAAATCAATACAAAATTATGTTAATTGATGAGTTTTTTCATATCCCATAATTAGGGAAAATACCAAGATGGGGCAAAGTTCCATTTTAAGTAGTAGAATAGCAGTAGTCTACTATTACTCTTGAATAGAGGGGTGTGAATTGTGTTGTGTTAGCTCTTACACTTTCAAGTGTTTCTTTTGTGAATAGAACTTGAAAATGAAATGAAAATCATATTTAAGAGATTTACAACTTCATTGTGTACCTTACATTTGTTGGAATGCAGATAAAAAACTCCCTTACAATTTATATTGTCTACTTTCTACCATTTTTTAGTTTCACTTTGCAACAAAAATAACATGGTATCATAAACATTGAAACTATACCATAATATATTTCTTGTCAAATGGAACTGGTGAAGCTAGTGGATGTTATGCATGCAAAGAGTGTTGAAGACACAAAATTAAGGGTTCCTTAATTTTGTTAGCAGAAATAAAGATCCCTCAGTAATAGACAACTGATACTGTCATTCAATACAAAGAACCTTGCAAGAACATTGATCCCTTAGCACATAGTTATCAAATTGAAAGCTTGTTATAAACCTTATCCAACACCAGAAATAGGAAATAAGTTCCATATGCCATGTTTTGTATGTCAATTCTTAGCAAAATTTATCCCTACAACCGAAATAGATTACCTGCCTTCCGGTCACTGGAACAATTACACAATAACACTAAAGAAAGCATCAGATGTGTATTCTACATTTGTTGTTTACGATTTAAGCCCCGAGCACTAATCTAGACGTCAATAACCGGCTGATAACACTAGCGATATCTACGCTACAATGCTTTACAAAGGAGGATCTCACGACGACGGCAATAGAGTTCTTAAACAAAGACACTCTGCCTCCTCTTCTTAAACATCTTTCAGAGGACTTTAGCAGCAGAGGTGCTCTAGAGGATGATGATGTAGATTATACGGATTTTGGAACTATGATAGTTAAAATGGCAAAGGCTTGGCCTTAGGAACAATCATTGTTGTCATCATTATTTTGGGAAATTTTTTTTACAGGTGTAAAGGAGGTCCATGTCAGATGCCATCTTAGTTGACACGTCAGCCTGTCAAACGACGTTAAGGGCTTTGGCACACTGTTGCTAACAAAAAAATTCACGGGTAGTATTTTGTCAGTGAAAATTTTACAAAATCAACTTCGCAAAACGCTTAAACCACAGGGTACAAATTTGTACTTTCCCCTAATCTTAATGCATGTTGTTGTTTGGCTACCAATAATATGATTTCAATTAGGATTATACACTGAGAGACAGCAATTCTAATAAACCTATAAACACAAGTTTAACTTTACTCAAAATTAGAGATAAATTGAGAATTAAATTCCCATTGAGTTGTGCTTTATAATTCATGATTGTTATATCTAGATGTTTTGATTGTAATGAGAATCGGGTCTTTATTACCTTGATTGATAATTGTGAATTTAAATTAATTGATACTTGAGAAAGATTGATTGATGCTTTAGAAAAACTCGAGATATGCGTAACTAATTGAGTAGTAAATTTGGGTTGCTTAGTGATTGTGAGATGATCTAATTCTTCGCAAAATTTGATTATTGATCGGTCATTCTTTGGATTTGAAAATTATTTTTATTATATAGGTTTATTTATTTGTTACTTAAATTTTCTTTTCTAAATTCCTTATTCGAAAACCTTACATAATAAAATATTAGGCTAATAGGTGATTAGAACGAGTCTCCGTGGGAACGATATTTTTATGCCACTAGACGATATTGTGTGCTTACAGTTTTGCACCAACACTAGACTCAGTTTCTTTTCTTTTCTTCTTCTTGTTAGATTACTCAACAGTTTATTTATATGCTTTCTACTGCTCTACATTTGTTTTATCTGTATGTGCTTCCACCTTTTTTTGGCACATTAGTGCTACCAGTAGTAGTGTTACTACCACTGATAGTAGCCATCTAACAATACACATACATAGCAACAAAATTAGTAGACAATATCAATACCATTTGAAAACATACACAAAAGTAAATGAAATTAATAATTATAAGTAACAACTTTTTTGCACGGTCATTTGGTTAAAAGAAACTGACACAAAATTAGAGCAATCAACAAAGGCGTCCATTTATAGAATTGCAATTTTATAGGTATAATGATTCTACCATTGCCAAAGTCATAACTCAAAATTCCATTTTGATTCACTCTGGAAGTGAAAACAATAGAAACACAAACAGTCACTTCTTTACCAAATTTAAACCCAAAGAAGAAGAAGAAGAAGAAGAAGAAGAAGAAGAAGAAATATACATGTATGATAAATTTTTAAACAAAAAATGATAAACAATCACAAAATCTTTACAGATCTATGAAAATCATCAATGCTTCCACTAAAATCTAAGTCCTAAGTTGACGATTTAAAAAAAATACATGCTTGATATATATTTTTGTAAATAAATATGATAAATAATCACATAATCTTAAATCTATGAAAATCATCATTGCTTCCACCAAAATCTAGGTGATTCGTCGAAGCGTTTTTAAAAAAAATACATGCATGATGATATTTTGATAAATAAATGAAAGTAATAATCACATATAATTAACAAATCTACACAAATCAACAAGCAACAATGCTTCCACCAAAAATATGCATGTTAAATAATCAAAATCATAGCAATAAAAAAGATTCAAAGAAACTACTACCGTGTCTCAAAAATAATCATAGAACACTGATAGATGAAAGAAAGAAACGAGCTGTTTCTGTGATTTGAACAAATGATAATAGAGAAATCTCAAACAAGAAAAGAAATTGAGTCTAGTGGTATAAAGATGTCACAGGATTACAGAGTAATAGAAGAGAGAAAGGGAATTTTTGACGGGAGAGGAGAGGAGCGGCCAGGGTTTCTGCATTGAGGAAAGGAGAGAAGAAGAGAATGTTTGAGATTTAGAGAGGTGGTAGTGTGAGTGGGTAGGGTTAGTTAAGTTGTTTATATATAGGTAGGGTTATATTGAACGATGCCATTTGGTTTAGTAATACAAACGATGCCGTTATATA
>CATIWM010174777.1:0-14541 GCA_949671775.1 Mallotus repandus
TTTGTATGTGAAATGACCATTAAAGGTATTATTTATATGTAAATATAATTTTATATATTTATTATAATATTTTTTAGTTATGCAAATTATTTTAAAAATGTATATAGTAATAAATAATAATTTATTATCTTTAATTTATATATTATTAAAATAATTAATATAAATTATTTAAAAATAAATTTTAAAATATAAATATTATTGTATAATTTTTTAAAAATAATTATAGGTATAAATATAACAATTATTTAATTATTAATTATAATTTACAATATTTATTTAATTATGAACTATAAAAAATTAATTACATACATTTAATTTTAATTTAAACGACATTATTTGTAATTAGTATTTTTAAATAAGGGTAAAATAGTCTAAATAAAAATAAATAAATACAAATCAGCAATTAGCGAATCAGAAAAAACTTCAAAATGAAACTTTTTAAATCAGCAACTGTTTTGAATAAAATCAGCTATGATTTTAGAGGTTTATTAAACACCTAAATTGTAACTGATTGAAAAAAAACCTCAATCAGCCAAACCAAACGCCCCCTAAATGTAATTTGTATTCTTTCAATTTACATGTATATACCATAATTTATGTACATACTTACGGTATTAGATTCGATTCAGACATTCATAAAAAAAATCTAAAACCACACCAAAATGTTCATATAGTTTGGTTGTTTTGTACAATTCGCCCAAAAACTTTAGTGCGGTTCAATATTTTTTGCCTCATGCTCAGTGCTAATGAAAAAAAGCTATTTTGTTTAAATTTTTTCCTTCAGTAGATCTTATTTTTTATTTATGAATACATAGTTTTATATTATTAGATAATTGATTCATAATTATGAACCAATCTGCAAAGTACAGTATATAATTTATAGATCAATCCGCAAAATTGAAGAGAGTTGCTCTCCTGAACAATGAATGCACGCATAACTGCCACAAAAACACCATTTAATTTGAAGTTAACCTGTACACGCAATCTATCTGAGTGAAGTATGCACAACTTGGTGACCATCTCATCTGGGGCAAGAACTAGGTCAAACATTTGTGCTAAGGGAAAGAATTCAAAATATTCCTATGAAAGAACTAGGATTTTTTTTTTTCATACGTGTATATCTGCACTAACTATAAACCAAAAAGTCTTTTATATGGCTGGGCTATTGTAATTCCTCCTGCCTTAAACTGATTCATCTGAAAGAAAAATAGGAAAAAAAAATTATGAATCTACATGCAACAGTGTCAAAGCAAATCTATGCCAAATGAATGATTAAAACTTAAAACTGGTCCTCACTTTGGGGATTTCCACGTGAGAAACACCTCGGAAAGAACTTATGCAAGGGAGTTTCCGGAACAGGTATCAGTTTTCCAACAAAAGCAAGAGGCCAACTGTTGGGAAATAAAAGAAGCAATCTTTATTTAATCAAAGCATAAAACAAAGTCTCATTGCTGTAATTAAATTTTATAGCGATCAGCAGCTGAGGTTAAAATTCACAATTTTATTCTCTCTGCTTAGGGGTGAGCAGAAACCGAACCAGATAAAAATTGAACTGAAAACTAATAATCTTGGTACAGTTTCCATTTTTTCAGAACCGGTCTGAACTGGGTGGCTGCCATGATTGTAGCTGTTATTGTTATTTTGTTGTTATTCTTGTTATTGTTATTATTACTGTTATTATTATTGTTATTGTTGTTATTAGTATACAAAAATACGTGTGGTTTGGTGGAATTGTTTATTTTGGTTTATGAAGTCCTAGGTTCAAACCTTCAAAAATACAAGCACCATTTACTAACCTGATAAAAGCAATGACACCAGAAATCAACCACTGCTTCCAATTAAGCTTGACAGTCGAAGTGAATTTCCCAATAAACTCGATGATAATAACCTACAATGAAAACCGCAGAAGTCGAGAATCACCAAAGAAAATACAAAAGTCCAACAATTAAATCTAAAGAAATTTAAGAAAATACATGTAAAAAACTGAAAGAAATTTAAGAAAACACACCTGAAGAACAAGTGTTACTGCAACAATCCCCATGAAAAGACGGTTCTTGGTGATTCCAGCAAAAACATTTAGTTCATCTGGCTTCCGAGCATTAAATTCATTGAAAATCTGAAGTTTAAACAATTAGCTCTTTGTAATACAAGAGAATTATGCAACCAAGAAAAGCTACCCAAACATGCCACGTAAAAGAATTAACTGCCAAACAGAAAGCTGAGCACCAAATTGTGCATGCATGCCAGGGATAGTCAGTAATCACGAGAGAGAGAGAGAACAGAAGCATAATAATCAACATATGAGTGTTGAAGTCAACAACAGAAAGCTTACAGAGTGCAACTATCTTAACTTATTAGAGCAAAAGACTCACTTGACAGAGCACAAACGCATTGAATATCAGGGTATTCTTCACTTTGTTTGCATGCACAGGGTCATCATTCTCCAAACTTAACAAACTCTTTCCTCGAAAGTTAAGGATAAGCAGCACAGTCACCTGATATGCAGCCTGGATTTTCAAAAAGAAAAAAAAAAAAAAGGCGTTCAGCAGTGAAGATTACATTGACCAAAAATAAAGCATGAAACCACATACCTGTATCAGCAAGTTCCTCCACATGATGTTTGTAATTAGAGGTTCCCTAACCACAATGAAATAAAAATCCAAAATGAAGTTGCAAGTTAAGTTGACTTTGATAACAGATAAATAAATCTTTCAAATATGAATAGGTAAATTTAATTCAACAATCATTATGCCGAGGCAAATTTGCCACGAATTTATTGTAAATTAGTTCAAAACCTCTACAATCATGAGCAAGGAGAAAATTCTTGTAGAATGTTTTTTATAAAACCAACACCAGCATGACAATAGGCAGCATATATCATTTCTTATTGCACGTGATTTCATGATAAGGAGGTGACAACTTAGAGCTCACGAACCGTCCGGCCTCAGGCAGATGCGGATAAGCTCAACTTATATAAAGCACTATCAGTTAGGTTGCTGAAGAAACTAAAAGTCGGGATGAATATAAAAAAAGAATGGCCTCAAATTCTGCATAAATGAAGTACCAAGTACACATCTGGACTTATTGGATATATGACACCCATTTTAGAAAACCACACATTCTTAATTTTTCTAATAATGTATTTCTGACCACCTTAACCTTTAGATAAGAACTCCAATTATTATTCATGCACATAGACTAGTACTAATTTGGTAAAGCTCAAGTTCAATTCCAAAGATAAATAGTTATTGGTCTACCAAGGACCACAACCTTGTAGAATTTATTTATTTTATTTTTATTTTTTTATTTTTTATTTTTTACCTGCGGCCAACAGGAGGCCTATGCATTAGGTGATCAGTAGGTGGTTCAGTAGCCAATGCCAGTGCTCCAAGAGTATCCATGATAAGGTTAACCCAGAGAAGCTGCACAGCCAAAAAGAGATATAAACCAATGATACATATAAAAGAGTAACAAAACGCCACCCCCCACCCCCCTTTCTCTCTTTTTTTCTGTTGTCTATTGACCTTTTTTTCATTGACATGAGAGAGAACCGACAAACCTGCACAGCATTTAATGGGACATCACCAGATGAAACTGCAGCTACAACATTTATAATGAGTGCTGCAACATTAACAGTAAGCTGAAACTGGATAAATTTCTGAATATTTGCATATACAGATCTACCCCATCGTACAACCTACATAAAATATATACTCAAAAAGTTATTGGCAGTTGATTCAAAACTATTACCTATTGAATTTATTCAAGAAAAATTTTAGCCACAAAAACAGGAGGGTTTGATTATATTAACCATCCTACATAATAGGTAACAAAATGCAGAACAACAATGAGACGTTGCCCTTTGAAAAATGCAATTACAGAAACCTGTCATCCTGCTCCACTAGTTTGATCTTCGAAAGATACTTCAAATTTCAAATAATCAAACTCAAGCTAACGAGTTGAACACAGCTAACCTTCACAACTGACGCAAAGTTATCATCCAGGATAATAATATCTGAGCTCTCCTTAGCAACTTCTGTTCCTTGAATCCCCATTGAAAGGCCAATATCCGCCTAAACATATACAACCATAATATCAACTGACTACAACTATAACAAAAATTAGTTTTTTAGATAACAGTACAAAAATTTAACACACTGAAAACACATGCACACATATACAAATGGTTAAAGAAAACAGCAATAAAGAAAGATTGTCATTCTATAAGATTCGCCGAATGTGAGGCTCATCAAAGAGAGAAAACCAGTAACTAAGTGTCAGGTGATCATCGACCAAATTATGATAACAAAATTGCCAAAGTAACATTTAGTCCTTGCTAATTGCCTAACCAGATGCTCTTGAATTTTTTTTTTTTTTTTTAAAGTTCATGGATTTCAAATATATAAACTAACAAACATCACCTCATGCAATGCAGGTGCATCATTTGTACCATCCCCAGTTACAGCAACAACATGTTTCCTCTTTTTCAATGCTTGCACAAGCAGAAGCTTATCATTTGGAGAAGATCGTCCCATTACCTATGCATCCAAGTGGGTTAGGTATAAAGTTCTAATAAATTTATCACCATGGTATATTAAGATCCAAGAAGAAAATCAAACATAGATCAATAATCATACTGATATCTTCTCAGCAACTTTTCCCCTGGCTTCCTCTGAGTAGGCCCGGAAAACTTTTCCTTCAATAAGAACAGGCTCCACAGCATCTTCATCTGAACCTAGAATCCCACATTCCAAAGCAATTGCTCTGGCAGTTTGAAGATTATCACCAGTGACCATGCGCACCTAAGCAAAAAGAAGAGAAAAATACAACTGTTTAAATTAAATTGCATAGGATGTAATAATAGAGTGTAATGATGTTAAGAATAACCTCAAAAAATGCAATTCCAGCATTCATTCAATTGCAACCCCCAAGGGAAAACCATATATTTCTTTCTCTAAAGAGAATATTACAACATTACAGCTAAAAGAAAAATAAAATCGCAAACTGAAAGAACAAGAGACAGCAAATATTACGATAAACAACTGAGAACCATTCATCACATGCTTATAGGACAATGTTTTCAACAACTCAATTAATTTTTGGCATCATAAAATACCTTAACACCAGCATTTTGACATAGTTGCACAGCTTCTTTTACTCCACGTCGACAAGGGTCCTGCATCCCGTCTCAACACAAGTTAATATAAGAAATAGATAACTATAATTTTGCATAGTTCTCGTAATGAGTCTATGCAAACCCACAATTACAATTCTATGAAACTCAGTGCCATAATTCCTGTTAATTTTACTAGAAATGAATTCCACACCACTCAAATTCCAAAATAATTGAACCCCAGATAACTACGAAAAATCTTCCTCTCTTGCATGTCAGCATACTCTCTCAAACTTCTTAGGCAATAAAAACCAATGCTACTGTTATATGTACAATAAAGAAATGGGACATATCTTAATGCCTCTAAAATGTGTTGAGGGCATTATCCACACATAGATCAATTATAAGACTCTTATTCCAATAACCCAAAAAATAAAAGATCAATAAATTTTTTTAGTTTACAAATTAACAAATTCCATCATCTTCTAAGCCTTCCAATATTTTAAATAGAAAAGAAATTTAAAATTAATTTAATTTTATCTTTAAAAATGGAAATGAATTTCTGCTGAAAAATGAATCCTTCATGATGCAATTCCAATCCACAGCGTAATTGATGACAATTTCTGATTTCCCAAAGAAAGAACAATTTTTAATATTTTAGACAACAAAAAATGGATAAACTGTCTGTTGCAGTTAACTATTAAGTTGGAAAAAAGGCAACTCTTTCATTTTAAATAATTGGATATCATACATCAATGGATGGAAATACAACTGCAACATGAATTAGCCAGAAACTTCTGAAGTATTTACAGTAGAACATAAGTATAATTTATTGATATACCTTGACAATGGATTAATGGCACCTGGTACTGGCCACTTAATTTCTTATTGAAGCAAAGACTTAAATTTTGATTCTAGTAGCCATTCAACTTCAATTTATTGCATTAAGATTAGCTGCATTTTTAAGTATTGATTCTAGTAGTCACTCAACATGAATAATTGGATCTCATGAAATGGGATATTGGATTTATAAGATTAGCTTGAATGGGGTATTGACATGGCATATTCTTCATTTAAAAATATATGTTTTTTTTTTATTCACCAAAGTAATCAGTTATAATTCCATTTCCAAAACCATTATATTATATTGCATCATATTATATTATATCATATTGTAAGTAATTGTCATGTGCAAGACACACACAAGACGACGAGAATAAGGTAGTAAAACATATGCAAAAGAGGTCAACATGACAACAGGTAGGAGTCTCATCTGGCAATATGTTCTACGTTAATCCTAAAGTAAGCATGAGTATAAAGAAATCAATGACTTTCATAATAACCAACCAAACTTGGAAAGCAAAAAAAAGATTGAATCACCAAAATCTTGTACTAGAGTGTTTAACTAAAATTGCAATGAGAATTTGCACCTTTAATCCAATAATTGCTAGCAAAACAAGATCATCTTCAGGCAACTGCCATTGAGTCAGCTCTTGCTCATTGACAGGAACTTTATCCATCTCATAAGATCGATAAGCAATAGCAATACATCGCAAACTGCGAGCTGCCATATCTTCAATAGATTTCTTGAAAAATAAAGCCTGCAAACAGTAGCTAGTTCTCTGTTACAGGGAATCTTCTAGAAGCATCATATATAAAGACAACAATAGAAGCCTTTTTTGCAGACTTTTAAGCAAAACAAGAAGGGTAAACTTGTCTAAAATGACAAAGTATAACATTCAAACTGGGAGGACTGACCAACTATTTCTACCAAATAACACTTCTACAAACCTTTTCATCATCCAGTGATAATACTTGATCATTTGTGTCCATGTAAGCTGTACATGAGGCCAAAACTATTTCAGCAGCCCCCTTCCAATGTATATGCACTTCAGAATCAAACTGTAAAAGAACAAAATTTTGAAATAAAGAAGTTGCCACAATTGCAAAAGCAATATAATTGTAGTTTGGGCAAAATTTATTTTATTGATTTACCAGCAAAACTACAAAATCAAAGGCTAAGGAATACACAGTTATAAAGGCTATTTCCTAAAGTTGTTATTGAAGGAAAATTCAATAATTAAAATAAATGCTTTGTAATTTAGTCATGCGCACTTTGCATTAACAATTTCCAAGATTAGTATATAGCAATGAGACCATGGTTTTAAATATCGGTAGCATATCAGGGTATAGACTCATATTTAACATAAATTTGACCTCACCATATGTTATTTAGCAATACATTACATGGGATTATGAACAACTCATTTTCCTTTTATTTTTCAAAATTCTGCGTACTTGTCCTGACCCTAATCCTTCTTTTTAGCTTAGGAATCTCTACTAGAGAATCTTTAAACAATTTACTTCTAAATTTACCCATTTGGACATTATTTTTCTCGGAAATTCTTATGCAATTTGATATGGTCGAATGCCATTATGCTGAATGATAATAGCAATATGGTTCACAAAACTTTTATTTAAAATCCTAGCTGAGACAGCTAATGTTCCAGCAAAAGATGACTGGGTTTCTAAATCTACATCTTTTTGCTGAAGAACAAAAATCAGCATACTAATAGTTCTGTTATGGAGAAACAAATTTTATAGACAAGGTTAATAACTCAAACGTAATGCATATTCAACCACTTAAAACTCCAAGTGACTTAATCCTGCCTTTGTCACATATTCTCAAGTTTAATTGCCTGATAAGTTTATTTCTTCCAAAACCAAATTCTAAAATATTGTTTTACTTCTAAAATACAGCTATACTGAATAACATTTACTATTGCTCTCCCCAAAGCTGCTCTAATACAATCCAATCAAATTACCAGCTGTAGTGCCACTCCGCCTCTTTTCTTCTGAGAGTTGAATGGAAAAACATGAATGATAGTTGATTCTGATCGGACAGCTTGAAAATCCATCCCCAGCTGTGAAGAAAGAAACAGTAATGAGTATAAGAACTTCATATTCACCCAACTGGCACTAAATATGACATCATAAAAGAAACCTTGACTCCCCAAACAAGAATAGCTTTTTCTGTTGGCGATCCAGAAACCTCCATCTCTCCTTCACCCTGCCAAAAAAGGATGGCAGATATCATCATTCCAATGATGCTAATTTGCTGGATCCTGCTTGATTACATTGCTCTTAGATGGATAAAGAAATTACTAGATTTTCATACCTCAGGAATAAAAACACTTCCATTTGTGTTCTGTGCAATGCCTTCCATCAGTATAGAGGATATGTTAGGAGACAATTGCGACTTGCTGTCTGGAGGATCAAGTTTTTGACCACCAACATAAGCATCAACAACAGTCATCTGTAAATAAAAGAAACTTGTTGCTCCTTCAAACAGGTGGGAAAAATAAAAAACATTTCATCTCCATCTACTTATGAAATATGGTGCAAAAAAAAAAAAAAAAAAAAGATGCAGGTGCAGCAACAAACTCTTTCATCAGAACAAATCAAACAAGCACCAGACCATTTTCTTCCAACTATGCATTATTATAAATATCTGGAACCTGGTCTGAACTGAGGAAATCAAAACTAAAATTTCACCACGGAAGCCTTGCTACTTTTCCATTATATGGATCTAAAAGATTTAACTAAATTAAAGAAAGAAATCACGTGGAAATAAACTCCATGCATATCTTGAAATCTTCAAGCAGGCTCCACATGTGCCCCCACTGAAAAATTGTAAGCCTCAAAACAATGCTAAAGCTGAATTATAATTCACCTGATTCAGAGTTAAAGTTCCAGTCTTGTCGCTGCAAATGGTTGTCGCAGATCCCATGGTTTCACAGGCAGAAAGCCTACGTACCTGTAGTACAACCTCTATTGAGCAGAGATGGTCAAAGTGGAGAAAAGACTGACAAACTAAAATTCAACGTACCAATGCTTTATCTGCCATCATTTTTCTCATAGAGTAGGCAAGGCTGTATCATAGAGAAAATTATGGAAAAAAATGCATGAGTAAAGAAAACTGTAAAAACATTACAATGGAAGCAGCACATTCGGAAGCATAATCTGCTATATAAAAGAAATCTGAAACTTAAATCAGCTACAAAAACTAATAAACCACACAATTATAGGTGATAATGAAAGAGAATCATGGATTTGCCACTTTAAAAAGAATAACTACCCATTTTAAGATTAAAACATAATGAACAGAACATAGAGAAATTTTCTATATAAAGAAACTTACGTTAGTGTAACAGCCAAGGGAAGCCCTTCAGGCACTGCAACTACAACGATGGTTACCTAAGAAAACTTAAAATATTAGTTTACCACCAAATATGCACATAAGGATAGCATTTTATAAAAGGCGCACATACTGCAACGGTAAGAATTTTAATGGCTCCATCTACTGCATCACCAACACTGGTTTCACCAGCTTGAAACTGAGGACGACTTCCATCTGCAGTCTTGGTATGGCCAGTAAAGAATCTGTAGCAAAACAAACTGAATAAAAATGCATGCATGCATGCATAGATAGATAGATAGATAGAGAGAGAAAGAGAGAGGACAGACAGACATACAGACAGACATAGAGAAAGCCAAAATTCAGTTACCTGACTATAAGGACAACCAAGACTACAAAAGCTACAGTCAATCCAACGATACCAATGAAGGTTGCAACCCCGTTTAAGCGCACCTAACAACGTTAATTATCAAGTAAGTCTAACTTCACTAACAAAATAAACCGGCAGCAATGATGAGAGAAGTAACCTGCAATGGTGTTTCTTCACCAGTGTCTTCTGAAATGCTAGCCATAAGCAACCCCCACTCAGTGTTAATTCCAACACTAGTCACCTGGGAAAGGAAACGTACGTAAACCATGAAGACGAGTTGAGATCACAAGGTCTCTCCATTTTTTACTTCCATTCCTTAATATTCTAAATTGGAAAGAAGTAGTTACAGTTTACTCTTGAATGAAAAACAACTTTGGTTGCAAAAAATTCCTGCTTGCACATGCTTAAGTGCACAACTTAATATTACTTTTTAGAGAGGCTATGGACTGTTTTCTATCATATTCCCATTTAGGCTTGAGAGGGAGAAAATGCTGAAGAATTAAGTAATCTAGAAAGTCTAAAATTTATAAAGAAACTTCAAACCAGATACTTTCATCTTGAGACCAGTTTACAACGTAATGGCACAAAAATACATTCAATCCCATACATCCTAGTCCTTCTGGTTTTTCTTTCCTCTTTTTCCTTTCCCCCTTCAACTAGAAAAGGCTTTCAAAACTGGCAGAACAGAATCTGACAGATAAGGAGCTAACAGGTAGAACATTTCAAATAAAAAAATTGATGTAACAAAGCAACCCAGTTAATATATCAAAGGAAACATCAATCAAGAAAATAATCTATTTTATGTTGTTTGGTTCCTGCACTGAAAGTTAGTAAGATATCAGAAGTTTCATATGAAGAAACAAGAGGTGCTTCCTCAAAACAAATAGTTGCTAAGATCCAAACTATAACTTGATTAATTATCAGTAAGGAATTAAAACAAGAGGTTCTTTTACGGAAGATAGTTAAAATACTACGCTGGGCTTGGCAAATAGAGAAATGAAATGAGACATACCAGCATAGTGCCACTACCATCTGCTACTTTACAGCCAGACATTAGAAATGGTTCCCTAGAATTCTTGTGTATCTGCAGAGTTGGTAATCATATTTAAATAGCCAAGGCACCATTATGCAATTCACCAAACTAAAGGAAATGCAGTAAGGCTTACAATCTTGCTTTCCCCAGTCATGCTTGATTCATCAATTGCAAGCGAGTGACCAGTAATTAGAACTCCATCAGCAGGTACCTAAATATGTATTTAAAGATTCAATAAAATATGTAAAGGAAAATGGAAATAGGGAGCAGTTATGTGCCTACCTGGTCACCAATGTTGAGGGGCACAACATCTCCAACAACAATATCATATATGGACACATCAACCCTTTTCCCACCTCTAATAACCTGCACAAAGGTTCCATGGTTCAGAGGAATGGGGAAAAAATGAAATGAAAAGAGAATGACAGGTCAAAAAGAACTTCTGTTACTGTGAAAATGCACCTCCATATGTATGTTTCTCTTCTCCTCATTTAAATTTTGGAACTGAAGAGATTGTTTGTAGTCACTAACAGCTGAAGACAAAAGGAAATAAATGTTACAATCTTTGACGGAAGAATGCCACACACCAACTTATTCTTATGACTTCTTGCAGTTGAAATTATTTAACAAAAACCAAAATAATGATAATCGCACCCAAAAAAAAAAAGAAAAAGAAAAAAAGACACAAAGCTTGTAAATGGAAATTTTTGTTGAACTGTCACCACTCTCATCCTCATAAAATAAGAATCTTCCATAGACTAATGTAAATGTGGAGCAAGCAAATGAGAATAACAGTGTCTTCAGAGGAGGAAAGAGAGGGAAGACAGAACTATAAATGAACAAAGGTTCAGAGGAAGGGCCTCTTCCATCGTCAGATTGAAGGATGAGCAAGAAAGAAAAAGAAAGACACCTTCGTCCTTTTGATGGCTATCTTAAATGAAGTCCCTCCAGTGTGGGCAGATTGGTCAGTAAAATGGTCCCAAAATGAGCTGCTTTCCATTTATGCCCTATGTTCAATTATTTATGCAATCCCTTTTTGTATTGATTTCTGAAAACAGAAATAAATTTAAATGTCCATCCTGTTCCAACCCCTTATTTCCACCATATCCCTTCCCTCTTTTATAAATTTAATTTGCAGAATTTTGAACAATATATATCAAACAAGAATAATGTATAGTACAAACAATAGAGGGGAAAAATGCTATGTATATTAGTCAACCATTTTGGCGCATTTTTTGTATCAGCTCAATATAAAGAGAGCAACAATTGGTACAAAATGCCACAGATAGGTGCCCACAAACACACAAACTTGCATCAACATGCCTGTAAATGAAATTTCCAACATGTGTAGAGCGCCTTATGCACATGCACCCACCCTCCCCCTACCCTCATTGAGCCAGGGAGCACTTTGTGCACCAGGTGAGCCCTTGAGCCCTTTATGCATAAAGAATTTTAGGCATTAAGTTAGGAACTTGCATCTAAAAGTGTCTTTGCTATTTATGCAAGGGAAGTTAAATATGCAACAAGGTAATACAGCAAATCACCCACTCCACAAAATCCAATATGAAAGTGATGTATGCAAGAAAATGACAGATTCTCTCTCAAATAGTTCTCAGTGGTAATATCAATACACCAATGTGCTCCCTCTCTCAAATTCATGCTTCTTTTGGCACACAAACCTATGAAATTGAGACAACATTTCTACAGAGACATCAAACTCTCCCATAGCAGAGGGAAAAAAAAAAAAAAAAGAAAAGCTCCTGCCTTTACATGAAAATAAAATTTTCTTCAACCAAATAAGAACTTATGGGATAGATGTAGGACCATGATCCATCATGGAGAAACAAGATTTATAAATGAAAACATCAACAACTCATACAAAGAAGCGCTTCATGTGTATTCTAAAACTATCGCTCACATACTTGTTGAAAGATTAAAACATGCATGTGCATATGTTTTATTCGTACATAATTTTGACATGCTTAACATGCACGTGCATGTGTTCTATTCTATTCGTACATAATTTTGACATGCTTGACATGCAAGTGCATGTATTTTATTTGTACATAATTTTGGCATGCTTACACTAGCCAATACATATATAATAAATACAAACATATATCTGTGTATATTGTATAGATGGTCACTAAATTTTGAGTTTCATTACAATTTGGTTAAAAAAATTAAGTTGTACCTTTTTAGTTACCAACTTTCTATTTAGGTTTCGCGTGTGGTCCCTATAAATTTTTTTCGTCCATAAACATTCCCGTATTACTATTTTAGTCCAAAATTTGAAAATTGCATGCAAATAAGTCCATATATCACCCCTAAATTATAGTTATAAATTATTTAAAAATAATATAATATACAAATACTCTATTATTCATATATAGTTTTTTATACATAAAAAATTAAAATAATATTTCAATAAAATAAAAAATTAAAATAATATTTCAATAAAAATAAAAATTATTTTTCAATTATTTAAATATGCTACAATATATAAACATTTTATTAATTTATAGTTTATTATATAAAAAATGGAGATAAACATTAACATTTGTTGTGTTCTCTAATCAAATAATGTTTTTACATTATTCCAAAAATAAAGTATTTATCCCTCAATATAGGTATTTATATGCTATCTTCAAACTTTGGACTAAAATGGTAACACAAAGTTATTTATAAACCAAAAAATATTATAAAGACTACTCACTAAGCCTAAATAGAAATTTAGTAACTAAAAAAAATACAAATTAAAGTTTTGTAACCAAATTGTAATCAAGCATAAAGTTTAGTAATCATCTACACATTATATATATATATATATATATATATAAAGACACACACACACACTCATGTACAATAGCACCCTTAAATACACAATACAAAAGCTTTTGCATATTTATTTAGCTCAAACATACATACTGAATTGCATCATTACTTTCTTTAATTTTTTTAAGAAAATTAAATTCAAGGATATCCAATTGATTTACTAGTTTATAAACATATCAAATATCAAATATTCTATAGTCCAAAGAGCAAGACTTGCCCCCAAGACAGATAAAGTTCCACACATGTCAAACTCCACTGTACTATTATGTTTAAAGGATTGCCAACTAAATAAAAGGTAGAACTTGCATCTCCATACCTGTCACAACGATGACAAGAATAACAGCAAAAGCAATGCTGGCCCCATCATACCATCCCTCCTTAATACCCTACATGACAAAGTGAAGTACAAGACATGAAACCACAATAAAATTACATATAAATGTATCAGGTTGCATAAATGGCATATTAAAGGGATTGCCGATGAGAAATGAAAACAAATCATGGACAAAAAAGCCAAAAAGAACAAAAGGAGGCAGAAGGCCTTACAAATACTTGAAATTAATGCAAAAACTAAAATATATCTTAAGGGATTAATACCTTACTCTTGAAATAATGTAAAAATATTATTCAATTAGAAAACAAACCATATAACAATGTTTATCTTCTTTTTTTAATTTTTAAACAATAAACTATAAATTAATAAAATATTTTTATTATATTTTCAATAATTTATAAATACAATTTTTATTTTTATTGAAATATTATTTTAATTTTTTACATATATAAACTATACATTAGTGAAATATTAATATATTATATTATATTCAAATAATTTATAACTATAATATAGGAATGTTATATCAGAATTTATAAATATAATTTTTATTTTTATTGAAATATTATTTTAATTTTTTACATATATTAACTATACATTAGTGAGATATTAATATATAATATTATATTCGAATAATTTATAACTATAATTTAGGAAT
>CATIWM010174793.1:0-14899 GCA_949671775.1 Mallotus repandus
GAGTTAGCACCACAACCAGAAAATTCTGAGAATGAAATACCAACTTCTTTTAGTCTCGTGTTCATTTAGAATTAGTTTATGAATTACTATCTTATTCTCTAATTACATACAATTTCATTAAACCCTAATTTAAACATCCATATAACCCTAAGGCAACCAATCCATGAAAATGCACATAAAAATACATTTAAAATGCAACGTCCGTAAATCTAAACAATATTTGATTTTAATTTTAAGTTAGCTAAATCTACATATTTTATTTATAAAATATAATGGAACTAAAGGCGAGCTTATATTTTAATTAATTAATGAACTTAAGTCTATCAAGTTTTAATTCTAAAAAGTGGGCCTAAGTCTACCAAATTTTAAAAGAAAAATGGATTTAATTTAATGGGCCTAATTCTACTTATTTTAATTTAAATGAAATGACCTTAAATTTATTTAGTTTAAAAGAAATGATTTAATGGGTTGAACTAAGTCTAAATTTATTTTATTAAATGAAATGGGCCTAAGTCTAATTTAACTTAAATGAGTCTAAATTAATTTTAATTAATTAAAACGTAAAAAACCAATTTTTAATAACCTATTAATTTTAATGAGTTGGACCTAAATGTGGGCTTGGGGCTCAAAACGAATAAAACATATAAACAAGCCCAATTAACAAATAAAGAAAACAACATATCAAAACACAACACACTGTGATTTCTAACCTAATTTTTAGATGCAATCCTAAAATTAATCTAAAGCCATCATTGATTTCAATAGGCTTTTACCAAGTGAACCTAGTTTACCGATTAATTTTAGAAAGCAGAAAAAAATGATTTTATTATTTTTTTTCCACTATCGGGGCTATTACAAAATACTACGTACAGAAATAATAAAAAATGAATTAATTACATGCCCAAATAAACCAAATAAATAAGCAAAACACCCAAAAAAATACAGAAAAATAAAATAAAATAAAAATCTGCAAACTAAATGAAACTACATGATTTTTAATCCATCGCATTTCATGGATCTTCACGGGTATTTTATCAACTACGTCTTCTCCAAGGTGTTTATCTCCATTATCAAGAAAAGGAACAAAAAAACACAAAAAACAATAAAAGTGATTAGAATAACAAATAAATAAAAATAAATAAAAAGAAAATAATAAAATAGAAAAAAAGAAGAATTAACACAACACATAAGACAAGAAAATAAACAAAGAAGAAGAAGAAGAAGAAGAAGGATGTAGTGCAGATGCCGTTTGATTACTCCTCAGAGTGAATTTAATCATCGTTTTGGTATAGAATCCGTAGAATCTTGTTTCTTTTCTTAGGGCTTTTTGCTTGTTTAAAGAACGTAAGAAATTTTTTTTCAAGCTACTATGAGTTCTTCTTTCTTTTTTTTTGCTTTCAATGCTCTCCTTTGCCTCTCTCCTTTTTTCTCTCTGCCTTCTCTTTTTTTTTTTGTAAAACCTTCTCTCCGTCCCCCCTTTCTCTCCTGCCTTCCTGCCTTTTTAACTTAAATTCCAAAAACAACCCCGCAGATTAGGTTGATTAAATTGTAGGAGAGGATAAATTCCTCTTATTATCTTTAAAAAACCAACATGACAGAATCCTTTATTTAAATTCAAAATATATCCTAACTGATAAAAATTAATTAAGCTTATTTATTTATTTATTTTTTAAAATTAATTTTCGACCAATGAGAATTCATAAAAAATAAAAAAAAAATAAAATCACCGCAATCCAAAATTGTGCAATTCTGACAGAAATTTTGTATTTCCGGTCGGAAATACATAATTCCAATCGAAATTGTGCATTTCCGATTGAAAATGTGTTTCCGATCGGAAATGTGTAATTCCGGTAGGAATTACGTAATTCTGGTAGGAATTACGTAATTCTGATCGGTGATTTTTTTTTAACTTTTAATTATGATATAACCCTTAAAAGAATTAAAAGCTTTACGATTAGGTCCTTAAAAAAGTTACGATTGAGTCCTAAACAGAACTTTGCAATTTAGCCCTAAAATTTGAAATTTGGAATTCTAAGGATCTATTTATAACGAATTATCATCATCGGATCCTCTATCGCATTTGCACTGCTATTCCGAAATTGGGTGCTTACAGTGGTGGTGGTGGAGGTTGTGATGATGGTGGAGGTTGTGATGATGATGGAGGTAAAGGAGGTTATGGTGGAAGTAGCGAAGATTATGGTGGTGGTGGATGAGGTTGTGGTGGTAGTGGTGATTGAAGAGATTGTAGTAATGTCAAAATATTAATTAAAAAATTTAGAAAATATCTTTTATTAATTTTCTAAATTTTTTTTGTAATTTGAAAATTTGAAAAATAGTTTTCAAATTTTGTAAAATAAAAAAATATCATAACTAAACAATAACTTCTATTTTCCAGAATATTAATTTTCTTAGAAATTTTTTTAAAAAATAAGACTTATTTTTCAAAACTAAACAGGTCAAACTCTTTAACTACCCACTCCAATATGTTTTTTTGAATTCTAGATAATTTTTGTTACTCAAGATGTAAACCTATAAAAAAAAAACCTTTTATTAAAAAAAAATATTTTTTATTTTTTTATTATCTCTATGTACATCTTGTATCACTTTTTTTTTCTCATTTTTTTATATTAAAAAGTTATAAAGAAGATCTATAGGGAATATATAGGTAAAATTAAAATTTTATTTTTTTATTTTTAATTTGTTATTGTCACTTTTATTCTGTTTAAATTTTCATGTCAATTTCTATGATGAGGGTACTAAAAACTGATCATAGTAGTACTGATTAAATATATTTTTTATTGTTTTGAATTTAATAGTAAAAAATCATATCAAATAATTAACATGTGTCTTCATATCCTATAAACTAATTTTCATTGATAATTTGAAATTCTTATTTTTCATTTTATTTTTATTTATTGTATTACATGAAATTTATTCCAATTTTTGTGGGCACATATACATGTATATTATGTATTTTTGTATTCATAAAAATTTGCTAATTATAGAATATCTTTAAAATTAATTTTTATTGCTTATAAAAGTTCAATAATACACTAATTAATTAATTAATTAATTGTTATTAATTTTAATTATTTCATATAAATTTTTTCCATATTAACAACAATTATTTCTTAATAATTATATTCGTAATTATTACTTTCCATTTATTTAACTCGGATCCAAATATACTCTTGATGATTTTACTTTTTTGATAAATTGGGAGGTCATATGATTTTAGCGTCAATGGACTGCACAACAGGGGAGCAACCCTCCCCATGCAACTCATAATGTCCTTAGAGAGTAGTTACCACTTGACTACTCCCTCACCGACCTTGATGATACTTTTCAATTGCTATAAAATGAGAGAGTTTCTACCACTACTGAATTATCACAACATGACTGGACTGATAGATGGCTCTTCACTAGCTTTGCCACTCATTATTTGGTCCAATGCCGATCCTCCACAGCAAATTCCTAACCCAGCATATACTACTTGGTTTCAGCAAGATTAGCTTCTTCATTCATGGCTTCTCTCATCACTCACCGAAGAAGTCTTCCCTTATGTCATTGGCCTCACATTGTCATACTCTGTTTGGCAAGCACTAGCAAGTGCCTTCGGCTCCATTTCACAAAATAGATAGTTACAATTATACATTCAGCTTCAAGAACTCAAGAAGCATGACATGTCTGTGACCATTTATTTATATAAAACAAAAAGCCTTGCCGATGAATTGGCAACTGCAGGATGCACCATTACCACTGCTGAATTTAATGCGATCATATATCGCAACCTTAGTAGTGAATATCATTCTCTTATTTCAGCTTTAACTTTAAGACCTGATCCAGTTCCTTTTCAGGAACTTCACAACATTTGTTAGATCATGAAGCCTTACTTCAAAATTTTAATGACTCTCCTCAAGCTCATCGTGCATACCGACCCACTTTTCCTCCTTTTGGCTGTCAATCATCACTTTACAACAATAATAGATGATCCTTTTCATCTCCAAACCAATCATACTCTTCCCACTGGTTAAGAACAACATGTCAAATATGCGGTTATCATAACTATACTGCAGATAAATGCATATGTCGTTATCAAAGGCGACCCAATAATTCAAGACTATAAGCTAATCTTGTGTGGCATTCACACTACTCTTTTGTATCTTTTCGGCCTCTATCAGCTTTTGCTGCATCCTCACCTTTTTCTCCATCTATTGGTTGGACACCAGACACTGAAGCAAGTCATCATATGACTCCAAATCCAAATGCTATCTATGATGCTACACCTTATCAGGGAATGGATAAAATCAGGGTAGGAAATGGCCAAAGATTGCCAATTGTGACCAAGGGTAATGCATTATATCCATCATTTACCTCTTCTCCTTTCAAACTTAAAAATGTTTTACATGTTCCTGCTTTTACTCGATTATTATTATCTGTGCAAAAATTTACCACTGACAAGTCATGCTTTTTGAATTTTGGCCTACTCACTTTCTTGTTAAGGATCAAAAGACCAAGGAAACCCTGTTACAAGGACTGAGTGAAGATGGATTATACAACCTTCCTCCACCATAAAAAATAGCATTTCTCATTACCTCTGCTTCTTTTGTAGACTGGCATGTGAGATTGGGTCATCCGTATAAACCAATTATTTCTTTAATAATAAAGAAAAATAAATTAGATTGTTCTAGTTCTTTTAATATGTCTTTATGTCATGCGTGTAAACTAGGAAAATTGACTCGTTTGCCTTTAGCCTCTATTGAACACACTACTACCTTTCCTTTTGAAATTGTTCATTCTAATGTCTGGGGCCCTGCTCCAATTTTATCAAATTTAGGATTTTCTTACTTTTTTTTGTTTATTGATGATTTCACTAGGTTCACATGGATTTACTTTCTCAAAAATAAAAGTCAACTTTTCTCTATGTTTCAAGAAATTGAATCCTTAGTTTCACGCTAATTTATTTCCAAAATAAAGGCTTTTCATTCGGATTGGGGAGGAGAGTATCAAAAATTAAATAAATATTTTAAAAAATAAGGAATTGTTCATTGGATTGCATGTCCATAAACATATGAACAAAATGAAATTTATGAACGTAAAATTAGACATGTTGTTGATAATGGCCTTACACTTTTAGCACATTCTCATGTTCCTTTAAAGTTTTGGTCCTATGCTTTTCAAACCAGCGTGCAATTAATTAATTTTATGCCAAGTTGAGTTCTTCAAAAATCTACTCCTTTTCAATTATTATATCACAAGTCACCAAAATACAATGAATTAAAAATTTTTGGACGTACAGTTTATCCATTGTTAAGACCGTATAACAAGAATAAATTTTCATTTAAAACCAAAAAATGTGTTTATTTTGGTCACTCTCCTACTCATCATGGACATGTGTTATGATATTGAAAAGGATAGAATTTATGTTGCAAGACATGTATCTTTTGATGAAAAAAATTTCCCTTTTAAAGACTTCTCTTCCAAATCCAATTCTTCACCTGCACCCATATCCTGTCCGTGGCTAACTATCTCGAGTCCATCTTCACAAGGTCCAACATCATCAAGTAATTTCTCTTCTCTTCTTATTACTTTATCACCACACTAACCCTTACCCACATCAAATTTAAGTCCACCTCAAACTTCTTCATCTACACCTCCCTTATCTCGCATCTTATCTTCTCCATCACCTCATCAATCTGACCTAATCCCAACCTCCTCGAACCCCTCCTATCCCCTATCCGAAATCAACTTGGTTGTTAATTTAAGCAAATATGCTACCTCTTCCCAACTTGATACTCGAACACACCACGTGACACTACGCCCAATAACCATGCAAAAATGCCAAACTCATCTTGCTGTTTCTGACTCTTCTAAAAACTATCTCCTAATCGAACCTAACACCTTTCTATAAGCATCTAAATACCCTGTATGGAATAATGCTATATGAGGAGATCAATGCAATTCTTACTAATTCTACTTGGACTTTAGTGCCAAGACCTCTTAATGTTAACATTGTAGGTTGTAAATGGATTTATCGGATTAAAAGAAAAGCAGATGGCCATATTGATCGCTATAAAACTCACCTAGTTGCTCAGGGATTTACTCAACAATCTGGTTTTAACTATAAAGATACATTTAGCCCGGTCATCAAAGCAATTGCCATCCAAACTATCCTAGCCATTGTCACCATGAAACGATGGCCAATTCACCAATTAGACGTCTCTAATGCTTTTCTTCATGGCAATTTATCGGAGACTATCTACATGTCACAACCATCAGGTTTCATTGACTCTACTCATCCTGACTATGTGTGTAAATTGTAAAAGTCTCTCTATGGGTTAAAACAAGCCCCAAGGGCATACTTTCAATGCCTTAGCTCTCATTTGCAATCTCTTCAATTTGTGGCTTCCAAAAGTGATCACTCATTGTTTATTTGTTGCCAAGGAACTGATGTTGCTTTTATTCTTGTTTATGTAGATGATTTAATTATTACAAGTTCTAATCTTTTACTTGTACACAAAATTATTAATCAGTTAAAGCAAGAGTTTCCTATCCGTGACATAGGTGATCTTCACTACTTTCTTGGTCTTAAGGTTATTTGTAGTAATGATGGAATTTAGGTTGTACAAAATAAATATGTTGGTGATCTTCTTCAATGCACCTCCATGACCGAATCCAAGCATTGTCTTGCTCCAATTACCACAAACCACCATTAATAAGAAATAATGGTGAACCCATTGCACAAGCTGAAGATTATAGGAGATAGTTGGTGCCTTAAAGTACATTACAATTACCAGACTCAACATAGCTCATGGTGTTAACAAGTTATGTTAGTTCATGAATTCTCTAAGTAAGACGCATTGGACAGCATTAAAATGCATCTTGCGTTATTTAAAAGGTACACAAACTAAAGACTTATTCTTTCTAATAATACCAATATTACTATATGAATAATGATTGGGGAGGTGATATTGATGATCGTCGCTCCACCGGTAGTTATGGTGTTTACCTTGGCAAGTCTCTAATTTCTTGGATGGTTAAAAAGTAACCCACTGTTGCTCGATCTTCACTAAGAGTGAGTACAAGGTTGTGGCTCATGCAACTACAGAATTAATATGAATTTTGACTTTGCTTGGTGAACTTGGATTTTCATGTCCAAAGGTAGAATTATTTTATGATAACATTAGAGCAATATATCTTACCTCAAATCCGGTATTTCATGCACGTACCAAACATATAAAATTGGACTACCACTTTGTCAGAGAACAAGTAGCATCAGGATTTTTTCAAGTATGGTTCACATTCCTTCTTATCTTATCGTTTCTACATGATAATATTTAAGTTATAGCTGGACTGTATTATTGTATATCTGATTAGTTTTGTTAGAGTAGGCTATTGATTTCTTCCTCTCTTGTACTGTAACATATATATTCACTGTAACAGAGTTGATATAATATATACAAAAACACAAAGTTCATATTCCTATCTTAATTAGAATTTTATTTTAATTCTATTTTCTACTTAGAATTGATGGATTATACCTTCTTAGGACATCTCCAACCATACATCAAATTTGCTGTTTTGGCATGAATCCACTCCAACCAGACGCCAGATGGGACAACAAAATTGTTTTGGTGAATAGTGCTAAGCCAAATTTATTGGGCACTATTCACCATACCAAACACTATTCCTTTTTTATAATTACATAATAGTCATATATTTTTACATTTCTAATATTTTAGACCAATTTCATCTAACATTATTTTTTCCTTTATCATGATATTTATTTTGTTTACTTTTTAATTAATAAAATATAAAATTAGTTGAATGTATTATTATTTATATTTTCAAAATTTATATAATTGTTTATATTAATTATATATATTATTAATTATATTCACATGAACATAGAATATCACTGACTAAATATTATAAACATTAGCAAACATTACATAAATATTAAAACATCACACAATTACTAAAAAAATACATAAATATTAAAAATGTTAGATGAATATCAAATATTTTAATAATCTGGTAGTCCAGTTCCAAAACAACCAATATTATCAAAATAATCATTAAATTCATTAGAGGCAGAAGTTGGTGGTTGATGCTATACAAATTTCTTTTGCATAATACGTACTTGTTCAACTTCAACAAATGCACGCATATTTGGATTCTTGATAGTATTCAAGTCCCACATCAAAATTGTATTTTCTTCTCTAAACTTTAGCACTGCTATATGCTCCTTATATGCTTATAATCGATCTGAACCACTCTTTTGCAAAATCTCCCTAAGCTTTTTATTTTCTTCTTTTAGAGTGTTGATCATCGTTGAAGTCTGGCCATCAATCTTTAACTTTGCTTTTCTAATACTAATAGGGCAGCCGCATAATGAACCACTAACATTGGTATCATCTAAATTAAGAGAAAATAATGACAAATTAGGAGATTTAGGTACAATAGAATTAGAGGTAGGATTATCTTATTATGATGAAATGTAATTCAAACATGATCTTTAAACTTCTCAAAATCCTTCATAATATTCCACACATGATCAAATTTAAAACCTCTTTTATAATTAGCATCTTGCATAATTAATATTCTTGCACGATTTAACTGAAAAAATTAGAAAACATAAATAGTAATAATAAATACATAAATAAATAAATAAATAAATAATAAATACTCACAATATCTATTTCAAAGGCACAACTAGGATTTAACTTTTTGACTTGTCTTATACATGCATTTTATTTTCTTACTGCTTTTTCTATTGTTTGAATTCGACATTGGACAGATCTTTCATTGCAATTGTCCCGGCCCTCATCCTTTGCACTGTTATATTTTTCTTCAACTAGAGACCAAAAATGATAAGAAGACTGATGTGCACCTATAATTAGATCTTGGGAAAGTTCCATATACACTTGACATAAGAGAATGTCTTTTTTAACACTATATCTAGAAGCTCTAAAAGCCATCTTTTGTTTTTGAAGATGGTGTTGAGAGGATTTTACAAGTGATTCAATATGAGAGGTGTAAATAGAAATGTAGAATAAGTTGTTATGTATAAAGAAGGGTGAGTCGGATTTATATGCTAAAATGAAGATAAAAATAATAACATAAAAGAAATCTGGATGAATAAAATAAACCATTGGATGGCTTTTATTTTCATCTCAACTATTGGATTAAATTTTTTATCTTATATTTATTTGAACTGTAGGATGGATTTCATGTTGGATAGATTTTATCATCATCTCAACCATAGGATGGATTTCATCCTCATCTCCATCGTCAGATTAATTTTTTTAACTTATCCTTATCTGAACCGTTGGATGGATTTCATCCTAATATTATCCGTTGGTTGGATTTCATCATTATCTCAACTGTTGGATGAATTTCATCCTCATCTCAACTGCCAGATTAAATTTTGTCATCTTCTCCTTATTTGAATCATAGGAAGGATTTCATCCTCATAACCATTGGATGGATTTCATTATTATCTCAACCATAGGATGGATTTCATTCTTATCTCCATCGTCGGATTAAATTTTGTTATCTTATCCTTATTTAAACCGTAGGATGGATTTCATCCTCATAATAACCGTATGATGGATTTCATCATTATATCAACCATTGGATGGATTTCATCCTCATCTCAACCATTAAAATAAATTTTTTTCTTATCCTAATATCACCCGTTGGATAGATGTTATCCAAATTTGAACCGTGTAATTAAAATTTAAACTATATCATCTTAACATAAACTCTAGCTATAAATAGCATCATTTATTATAGAAAAAAATTACAGTATCTCCTAAAATAAAAACTTTATATTTCTCTTTTCGAATTAGCCATACAACAAAATTTATCAATGAATTTCACTAATCTAGGTCCATCCAATTTTCAATTATCATAATCAAATGATGAAGAGAGTGACTTAATGATGGAGGAGTGGGAAGTAGACAAAGATATTATTTAACAAGCAATTAATAATAATTAGATGTTAATTGTTTATTATCTCAATCAACAAAATAACTAGGTTATCCATGGTAGTTAAGTTCCAGGCCATATAGTAATCAATCGTGATCGTGAAGCTAATTGAAATTTGTTCAACGATTATTTTGCTGAAAATCCACTATAATAATGATCTTTTTCATCGTCGATATCGCATGTCTCAAAATTTATTCCTTCGTGTTGTTGATACAAACAAAGGGCAGGATAATTTTTTTGAAGAACGATATGACGGGCAAGGAAGACTTGGATTATCATCTATACAAATAATAACAGTTGTGTTTTGGATGTTGACAGATGGTCTACCAATGGATGCTACAGATGAATATGTAAAAATTGGGGAGTCAACGACAATTGAAAGTGTGAAGAGATTTTATCGTGCTATGATAGAAGTTTTTTCTGAAAAATATCTCAAAGCACCTACCGCTAATGATGTTGCTAGACTGTTTCAAATTGGTCAGCGATGTGGATTTTCAAGGATGCTAGGGACTTTAGATTGTATGCATTGGAAGTGAAAAAATTGTCCAACAACATGGGTTGGACAATAAACTGGACATAGTGAATCACCGACTATTATTCTGGCAGTTGTAACTGATTATGATCTTTGGCTATGACATGCCTATTTTCGCATATTAGGTACCAATAATAACATCGATGTGTTAGATTCATCTCATTTTGATGTCTAATCTTGCTCAAGGTATAGCTCCTCCCACTCATTATATTATTCAAGAAAAAGAATATAATATGGGTTATTTTTTAGCTGATAGTATATATCCAAATGGTCCACTATTGTGCAAATAATTCATGAGCCACACAGTCTAAAGAAACAATATTTTGCAAAGAAATAAGAGGCATATATGAAAGATATTGAGTGTGCTTTTGGAGTTCTACAATCATGTTTCACAATTGTTCCTGGTCCAACGCATTTTTGGAGAAAAAATGTGCTACGGGATATAATAACTGCATGCATTATCATGCATAACATGATAATCGAAGAGGAACATATATGATCTTAATGCCACAATTGAAGATGCCTCAGAAGCACCAACACCAACAGTTGAAATAGTAGAAAATGAAAACATCAAATTTCAACAATTTCTTGCTCGACATAAACAAATCAAGTTCAAAGAGGCTCATATTGCACTTCACAATGCATTAATAGAACATTTATGGAAGCAATATAGTAATTCACAAAACTGAATGAATTGTAATGTTTAATTTAATTTAATTGTAATGTTTTATATGTTTTAATTAAATAAATTGTGATATTTTATATTATTTATTATTATATTCTAATATTTATTTGTCTATTATTTTTACTAAATTTTAGTTGCACTTATATAAAATTTGAATTAAGATAATTTATTATTAAACTAAATTTTGATTAAAATAAATAAATATTAAAAACATTTAAATTGGATGAATATTTAAAAAATAAAAAGTATGGGTATAATTTGTAAAGATAATAAAAAGTAAGAAAGTAATAAATAATAAGAGATATAAAAAATTTTATAAAAAATATTTTTTTTGATGTGAAAATTGATATTATGGATTGGAGATAAAATTATTATACATACAAAAATTTAGTGCAAAACTTACACCAAATTTGTTTTTGGGTTGTAGAAGGCCTTATTTATAGATAGCTTGTTTAAGGATTTTGTGGGAAGACTTTTGCTGAAGCTTTTACTTTGTTTTCACTTGTTGACAAGTTGGTCTCTCTAAATTGAAATTTGTTATCTTTAATAATCAATTGTGTATTGATTATTTATGTTGCACATTGCGTCACACTACATCTGAAATATACAAAAAATTAATATGATATTAGAATTCCCTTTCCACACATTGAGTTCCGTTTTTATAAGGGTAAGCATTTATCATATCATAATTATTATTAGTATACCATCCCAAATCAATATATGTTTATTAACAAATTAATATATATTTTTATTTAACAATCAGTAGTTAGTATGAGTGATTCGACGCTCTGATCCCTTAAATGAGGTTGGGAGTTTGATCTCTGTTCATGTATGGAGTACTCTAATGGCCAGCACTTTCCCTTTTAGTGGGCGGACCCAGTGCGAGTGAGAACTAATCTAGATGTGGTACGGACTTAAAGACACCTCCCATAGTTGGGACTCTCTTAGGACACCTTGTGCTTAGACAAAAAAAAATAAAAATTATATATATATATAATCTATTTTAAATGTAATAATAAAATATTTTAATTTTATTATATTTAAAATATTACTTTTTATTTCATAAAAAATTATGTTTTCTATTCTGACTAAAATATATCTTTTCTTCAACTAAAATATCTTTTTTTATTTACTGTAAAAGGTTAAAAAAAAACTATAGCTTGTTTAGTTTAGGAAAATAGGGTCTGTTTTCAAAAAACTTTTTCCAAGAAAGTAGAAAATATAGTTTATCATTTAGTTGTGATATTTTGTAATTTAAAAAATTAGAAAACTATTCTCTAACTTTTGAGCCATTTATATTTTTTTTATTTTTTTTATTCAATTATTATTGTTATTATTATTATTAGTAAAAACATATATGCACCTCCCATAAATATATATATATATATATATTGCGAACTGAGGACTGGTTTTCATAACTATAAAGAAAAAAAAAATATTGTAGTCCACACAAATTGCGAACTGAGGACTGGTTTTCAGAACTATAAAGATACATATTCATCCCAAATCCACTTTCCAACAATATATTGAGTATAATCCATTCTCTGGAAATAAGGCAGTTTCTAATTTAATTCTTATAATGGACTTTACAGTATTCATTTCATAAATAATTTTGTAATAAGATTTAACAATCTGCAAGCTACTATAAAATAATCATATAAAAAATAAATTGAAAAAAATAGCAAACAAACGTATTAGAGGGCCTAGTCCAACAATGTGAGGAAGCCTCCCTTCATCTTATGGCTCCTAAAACCTAAAACCTAAACCAATGTCTTTTGCAAGTCCTACACTTGATTGTGGTGGCAAGGGCATTCAGTGTTCTTGCGGAGGTGAGCGGTTCAAACCGCCACTCCACCCAAAAAAACTAACTAACAAATGATTGTTAAAAAAAAAAATCACTGCTGTTGCCACTTTTACAAGAAACTCAATTAAGTTTTTTTATGAATAGTTGACGCGATAATGATAATATTAATATTAAATAAAATGGTTATCTGAATGAAAAATTAAAATATTTCTATAAATTTTTTAATTAATATTAATATCATTAAAATTTTGATTAACAATATTTTAAAACAAAAAATATTAAGTATATAATAAAAATGGTTATTTACACCCATAGTACCCAACATTTTCACCAATTTCCAGTAAAATACTACATTTTTATTTCGTCACTAAAACTACCAAATGACACATTCTAATTCCGGTGGTGACATAGATGCTAACATGTCAAATTTTTTAATAATTCAAAATATGACAAAAAAAAGTAGTGGCCACGTCAACTCAATGGCAGATGATGTTGCCCACTACTACTCTTCCCAAAGAAGCTTCAAAGCCATCCTGATTTGCAGGTCACTTTTCTCTTTCATGCATTTTATCAAACATCACATGAGCATTCCTCAAACACCAATAATTACCATACACACTCTTCTCCTTCTCCTTATGTACCACTAGAAATAATTTTAGAGCCATCATTCCATTCTCTACTTCCCCATCATCTTCCCAGCTCCCCGATGGAGAAAGAAATCACCCTGATGGAGAAAGCACCCATCCCCTTCTTTGCTACAATGGTTCTTCCCCCTCTCATTCTCATTTCTCTTCGCTTTTACTATTCAATCTCTCTACTCTTTGCAACCTCTGCCTTCTCCAAAACATAAGCAAAAGCAGCTCTTTTCTTTCGCTTACAGCTGGTTCATTACCTTTGGTATGATCTTGATACCTCTTCTTGAACCAAAGGATCCAAAAAGATCATCTGTATTATTAGAATTAGAGGTACAAAACCGCTCAATATATTGCCATCAAAAGAAGATTTAGTACTTGAATAATTATAATTGGAGAAAAAAGAATCATTATTTGAAGAAGACCCATTTATATTATGAGTTGAATTCCTTTGAAACCCACCAATAATATTGTTGATACCCTAAATTTTAGCGGTCCCCCAAAAATTAGATGATGAAGGTTCCTGTCAACCAAACAGGAGGGAAATTTCTTCAAAAGATATCCCTAGTGTGCTTAGATAGGGTGAAAAACCCGAAAATACCTACAAACACATACTTAAACCTCAAAAATACCTGAAATAGACTAAAATAGTCGAAAAGGATGAAAAACAGGGTTGAAAGCCCACCACTCATGTGCCCGTGGGTTGGACCCTGAGCCTATAAATATTCATTTTTTCCCATTTGAGGGGACTTTTGACACACTTTTAGAAAAACACACTTAAGGGGAGAGTATGCTACTATTCTAGGACAAATTTGTGATTAGTTTCTCTCTCTAAAACCTCCACACTCAAGGAGACCACTTGTGGAGACCCATATCCAAACACCAAAAAAAACCCATTTCCTACTTCTTTTTATGATTATTTAGCACCTCTTTGCCAAACCAAACATCATCTCTGTCAAAGCGTGCATCTAGGGTAATCACCCGGTTCTTCTGAGGATCTCCAATCTATTTTAATTAAAAATTTGGATTCCATATCATTCTCTTCTACTTCTAGTTCTTTCTTTCACTTTTTTTTAATCATTTTTGCATTTTATTTCATTTTTTTAATTTTTAATTTATTATCTTGTAATTTAGTTGTGATTTTGTGGTGATTTTTGAAGTTTGGATATAAGATATGTTGAAGGAGTAGGTAGTTCAGGATTGATTCTGGGAGTGTTTGTATCATTTTTGTATTATTTGTTTAGTTTATCATT
>CATIWM010174800.1:0-17258 GCA_949671775.1 Mallotus repandus
GTGGCATGTGTTTTTAATTGGTTAGTAAATTAGGATTTCATTTGGTAATTCAATTAAAATTAATGTTGGCTTTAGATTAATTTTAGGTTGTATGTAATTAAAATTAGGGTTAGAAAAATCACGTAATGTTTATTTTTTTGATCTATTATTTTATTATTTTTAGTTAGGCTTGTTTTTATGTTTTATTTGTTTTAGGGGCTAGGCCCACATGTAGATCCAACTCACTTAATAAATAGGCCTTTAAAATTAAATTTAGGTTTAATTAATTAATTTAGGCCCATTAGATTAATTTAGATTTTAGGCCCATTTTTAGTTAAATAAAATTAACATAGACTTAGCTTAGCCCATTAATAAAGCATTCTTCATAATTTGTAGACTTAGGATCATTTCATTTAATTAAAATTAATTAGAATTAAGCCCACTAATTTATTTCTTTTTCTTTTAAAATTTAATAGACTCAGGCCCATTTTCTTTAGAATTAAAATAAATAGATTTAGGCTCACTAATCATAAAAATGTAGGCCCATTTTACTTGTAAATAAAATATGTAGATTTAGTTAACTTAAATTAAATATAATTTAGATTTAGGGACATTACGCTTTGAATGCATTTTTTATATGCTTTTTCATGGATTAGTTGCCTTAGGGTTAGATGGATGTTCAATTAGGGTTTAATGAAATTGCATGTAATTAGGGAATAAGATAGTAATTAATAAAATAAATCTAAATGAACACAAGACTAAAAGAAGTTGGTATTATGTATCCAGAACTCCTGGTTGTGGTGCTAGCTTGTATTAGAGAATCGAGTTACCACCACTTTCTATTTGTCCCAGTTATTACCCTGGGTAGCGACTCCTCATCTCCACGCCATGTCTTTGTGATAGTGGTTAGTGTGTTCCCTAGAGCCCTGAGCTCAAACAGTGTCACGGTTGCAATAAACTTGGGCGCGCACTAAACCCCACCGTCTACAACTCCCTATTACACATTCGAGCCACTATTCCCTCATCCACTCATTCTTTTTCTTTACTCAACAGTCTATATGCTCCTCATATCACAAGCCTTTAGTTGAGTTCAAAAATTTAGAAAAGATAACAATTGTTATTTTCAATTCTGGCCTTTTTTTCTTTATCATCAAAGACCATATCATGATGGAGCTCATAAAAGGAGCACCTGACAATGGCCTCTATAAATTCCTATCTCATTTTGCCTATCTCATAAAGCAAGTCGTACTGTCTCTCTGGTATGAACGTTTTGGTCACCCGTATAAGAAAATAACTCAGCAAATTATAGCTAGTTAAAATCTTTCTTGTTCAAAAAGTTGTAATAAAGCCAAATATAGTCTCGTTTACTTGAAAAATCTAGTCGTCTCTCTTTACTTTCAATTTAACTCTCTAAAAAAATCCATTTGAGTTATTATTCTTTAATGTTTTAGGACTATCTCCAACTTTGTCTAATCTAGGCTTTAAATACTTTATTATATTTATTGATGACTTTATAAGGTTTACATGGATCTATCTTCCCAAAAACAAAAGTGTTGTGCATATTGTATTCACCAATTTCATAACCTATGTTCAACAAAAATAAAACACTAAAGTAAAGGTTTTTCAATCAGACTTTAGTGGTGAATTTCAGAAAATCACTTCCTTTCTACAAACTAAAGAAATAAAGCATCGAATAGACTGTCCATATACATAGGAATAAAATGGAGTTGCCAAATGAAAAATTTGATGTATGGTGGATACTAGACTCACTCTAATGGCTTACTCATCTCTCTCATTCTGTTAGTGGCCTTATGCATTTGACACAGTAGTCAATTTAATTAATGGTCTTCTAACTCCAATTTTAAAAGGATAAAATCTGACTTTAAAATTATCTGAATCTTCATTAAACTATGCAGTTCTCAGGGTATGCAGATGCTTAGTTTACCTAATACTTTGATCCTGCAACAAGCATAAGTTTTTATATAAGTCCACATATTGTGTTTATTACGTACCCTCCAACTACCACTATGGTCATCGATGTCTGATATCACCACAGGCCGAATATACATCTCACGCCATGTTCATTTTATTAAGAATAACTTTTTATTCAAGGATGCTCTTGTGTCTTCACCAACACTAAATTCTACTGCTAGCTCAACACCATGGTTACAAGTCCATTTTGAGTTACTGTTTAATCCAAGTATGCAATACCACTTAACATCAACTTCTTCTCTTTATATTTCACCACAGTCATCCTCACACATATCCATATACCAACCTACCTTATCACCAACACCATCTCACTCATACTTATCCTCATCTACACCTTCACCTCTCAAGTACTTCACCTAATCCTCTTCCACATGCTTCACTTTACTCATTGATCTTTTAGAATAGAACCCTCACCATATAACCATAAATCAAAATATTACCTTTTTACCATAGACATCACCACTTTAAACCCATTCCATGACCCTTTAACCCTCTACAATGAACAAATATACAATATTTTTCTCTTAATTATCTTCCCTAAGCACTAAACCATCAACCTTCATCGAAGCCAATAAACACCATTAATGGTGATAAGCAATGCAAGATGGATTTGATGCACTGATACTCACTAAAACATAGACTCTTGTACCTTGGCAACACTCTCATAACATCATTAGAAATAAATGGCTATATCATATAAAATGAAATCTAGACAACTACATCTCTCGCTTGAAAGCTTACTTGGTTATAAAGGGCTACCATTAATAAAGTGGCATTGACTTCACTGAAACATTCAGCCTTATTGTCAAAGCAGCAACAATTCGTCTAATTTTGTCTTTGGCTTTAATTAACCAGTGGCCTCTACACCAAATTGATGTCTTAAATGCATTCCTATATGGATTTCCTTAAGAACCAGTTTACATGGAACAACCACAAGGGTTCATAGATCCTTATCACCCTAACTATGTCTACTTACTGTGTAGATGATTGTACGGTTACGCCAAGCTCCTCGTGCTTTGTTCCATCGCTTATAACTATTTCTTCATTTGGTTAGCTTCTTGAACTCTCAGGTAGATCACTCACTTATACTTCATAAAGACTTGGATGTCATAGTACTACTAGTGTATATAAATGACATACTCTTGACTGGTACATCTTCGAACTCATTCAAGAAACTCTTTTAGCTCTTAAAAATGAGTTTCTAATAAAAGATATATGCAATCTTATTTATTTTTGGGCATTGAAGTCAATAGAATCTCCTCTGGCATCACCATTAACCAAACTAAATACATTAAAGACCTTCTTCAAACATTTGGCCTCTAACATGCCAAAGGCTAGCCCATGGCAACAATATTGATTATAAGCAAAATAGTAGGCCATCATTACAATAACCCATCCCTCTACCTTCAGCTTGTTGGTGCCCTATGATATGTAATACTAACCAGGCCATACACCGCATTCTTAGTGAACAAACTTTGTTAATTCTTGTATGCTTCTACTATTCTACATTGGCAAAGCCTGAAATGCCTCCTTCGTTATCTCAAACACACATTCCACTACGCCTTTTCTTTGACAGCCACTCCAATACATTCTTATAATTCTTTTTCAATAACGATTGTGGTGGTTGTCTAGATGACAAACGCTCAACCTCAAGATTTTTTATTTATCTAGGCACTTACTTAATCTCCTAGTGTGCTAAGAAATAACCCACAATTGCCCACTCTTCAACTGAAAGTGAATACAAGGCACTAGCTAACAGTACAACTGAATTAAACTGGATTCAACAACTTCTCTCAAAATTTGGTTTCTCTTCTCCTAGACCAGCAATTTTATGCTGTGATAACATTGGTTCCATTTACATGTCATCCAAACCCATTTTTCATGCTCACACAAAGCATATTGAACTTGCTTATCACATCGTCAGAGAACAAGTTACTCTAGGTAACATTTAGGCTCGACATTTATCAAGCAGAGATCAAATGGCAGATGTCTTTATTAAACTACTTGGTGTTCGACAATTTCAGACATTCACTTTAAAACTTCAGCTACCCTCGAACTCACACCCATTGGGGGGATGGCTATGTAAACCTGTTTTATTATAATCTAACCTCTACTATGTGTAGTTATATACATTCATTGTACTACTTATTAGATCATTGAATACATACTCAAACAATTATTTTTAGCTTTCACAACAATTAAATATAATATGTTCATAATGAATAAAAATCTATGAACTTTACAAATTATATTGGTGTGTGAAATCCACAAGCATATGGAATCATCCAAGTAATAAATAAATATCATCCCACAGAGATTGCAAATTGAGCATGATTTACTCAAAGTGTTTGTTTGTTTAGACACCGAGAAATAATTTTTGAAATAAAGTAAATGAAAAAAATTAAAACTAATGTAAAAATCACAATCTAAGAAAATGCTAGGCTCAGCTCTTTAAAAAGATGTAAATAAACTTTAAGCCATTTTTTAAGCATAATTCATTATGTGAGCAAAGAATCTTCCTCTTAAATAAACTTATGATTAATTGAATATTACTAGAACTTGATTTTACAGCTCTCACTAATTAAGTATTCACTATAATTAATTTATGGCTCAACTCTTTAACATTATTAATGATCTAAATGTCTCTCAACCAAGTAGACAATTAATAGGTTATTACTTGTTTTCTCAATGAAATCTATCTCTCAATCAAGTCTCATTGTCTATATTCAATCAAAGGGTGGCCTATCCATTGAAGACATTAAGCAAAGCAACAACCAATGAACTATGTTTATTAACTTAGGTTTAATCTTAATGACTACATGGTTGAATTGATTTAAGAACCCTAACTAGAAAATCTAGCCATACATGTTGAGTAGAAGAGAAGAAGATGAATGAAGAGAGAACAAATTCATTATTACTGAATTAAAATTGAAATAACAAAATAAAAGAGAATAAGAAAACCCCTTGGAATGGAAGCTTGTTGTTCTTAATCTTCAAATATCCACTAGACGAATCAAAATGAAGAACTAGAAAATTCTAGTTTTGATTCTTAGAAAATGAAGAAAAAACTAAACTAAAGCAAAAGTTGTTCTATTTTTCAAGTGACTCTGCACCTTTTAAAGCCAATACCAGCTCAAATTTGAATCCCTAACAGAAGATAATTCAATCCCCAAGAATCAACTCTGCTCAAATTTCAAATTTCAAAATTCTATTGCAGGTGCAAGGTTGTGCGTATTTCCTACACGATTGTGCATCTTTTCTTCTTCAGGCATGGCCATGTGCCTTTAATGCACGACTGTGCATCTTCCTTTTGACCTGCACAGCTGTGCAAGAATTCCACATGGCTACACAACATCACTTCACTTCAAAACTCGATTTTTCTTAAAGGACTTCTCTTGCTTTGACTTCCCAATCATGGACTTGACTTAGTCAACACTTCAAATCCCTCCAATGCATCCTAAGGATCAAAAAGTACACAAAATTATACTAAATGCACTTGAAATTAAAACAAACCTAATAATCTAAACAAAAACACTATAAATAAATAAAAACTTTATAATGAACTAAAAATACAACTAAATTAATTCTAATTCTATGACTTAGAGTGTTCAAAACATGAAGTTTTTCTCATCATCATGTATTCAACAGTAGATTGATGCATGCTTTATTTTTTAAAAAAGTTTGAAACATATTTATTCTTAATCGTTGAAAAACCTGCGAATCAAAGATTCTAAACAATTTTAGCTTTGTTTTTGTTTTTTTTTTTATCCAAAATTATGAATAATGTTAAGTAAGACAAAGATGACATGATGTGCAATTTAAATGAAAGGGAAATAAATGTGTTCTATTGGTGATTGTTTTATCCACATGGCATCATGATGTCAACAATAATCATAGGCAGCCGATTGGGTTATATTAGGCCACCAATTAGAATGAGAATATATATTTATATATATAAACCGTCCAAAATGTTTACTGATTACAGAATTAAGTATTGATTAAGGAGCAAGATTAAGTAATAGCCCAAAATAAATAAATAAATAAACATACAAATAATGCCTCATTGACCTTACAAATTGATGCCTAATGGAGTTTATTTCCCTTTCCAAATTGATGGGGACAAATTAGCCTCTCCATTAGCATAATGCCTCTTTGACCTTCATTATTGTGCACGTCAACTCTCACATATAACTACGAGGCAACGACTTATATATATATAGTATTATGTGTATAGCATGATTTTATATTTTAAAATTCAATGGAAAAAAATAAATTAGTCAAAGTTTGTATGAAATTTACTTGGTGGAAATAAACCATTGTTATAATAAAAATTTTGTGAAAAAGAAAATCACTCATCATGTAATACTTATTGCCAACAATAATAATGCATCAGCCTTAGTTAAATTAAAAATACAAAGTATACATTTATAAATGTTTTGTGAAACAATATTTTCAAGAGTTTATTTAAACATTTTTATGTAGAAATTTTTTTAAAAGGATGTTAAAAGGGTCTACAACCTTAATATAGTTTAAACAGGAGTGGACTTGGTGCCATATCAAACTCCAAAATGCCTTAACTAAATAGTTGAAAAGTGTTTATAAATTATATTGTTTTTAGTAAGTTAAATAGTAAAGAGTAAATGATAAGAATATTAAGTTTAAAAAATTACAGATACGTTAAACCTCAAAAAATATAAAATCAAAAGAATATGAGTTAGTTTGATCAATTTATAAAAAAAATGTATAGGAATAGATAAATTGATGAATTGCACTAAATTACTCAACTGCTAACTCATTAATGATGATAAAATAAAGTTATAGATTAGGTAGTCTGGTGATATAGTTTATTTTAAGATACTAATAAATAAAAGGTTTGATCAATATTCAATTTAAAAAAAAATACAAAATAAAAAATAAAACATGCACATCTTTTCCATTTGAAATTTTGTGTAATTGATTGGTATATATTTGAAGAGTGGTACCACCATATGTGGGGCTTTGATATATACATATACTATAAGTTTTTTTTTTTTTTTGGGCAACATAAAAACGTTGGAAATCTTTGATAGGCTTTGGTTGTCCCTATAATTAATTTGTACGTAGTGAATATTTTACTGAATTCATAAGATAAAGTTGGCATATAGAAATCATTATTTTGATTGATTTCTTTTTAATTACCACATGTAGAAGGTTGCAATTATTGCTAGCTCTTTAAACTGAACAAATCTATTTGTGTGTGTGTATATATATATATATTTCAACTCCATCACTTCTAAAATTATGATATTTCAGCAAACCAGATGCAATATGGTTATTTTTTATTTTTTATTTTAAGTAATCCTTTGTTTTCTTGTATCTATATGTGAGCAGATTTTGGATTTGAATATTGTATCAAAAATATATATACTCATAGAAGTTACTATCAATTATAAGATTATAAAATAGCCCGTACGTAGTTCATAACTCAACATACTCAATATAACATAAAATAAATGTTTCATTATTATTATTATTATTATTATTATTATTTACACATCAAATGAAAATAATACTCCCAATTCAATTAGAATAAAATTATTCATCATGAGGAGAAATTTGTATAGAAAAATATTTTATTGTCTGGGTGCATTATATCTTATGGTTGAAACTATAACGTAACAATATATATTTTATTTTTATTGATTAGATGTAAAAAAAATTACAATATAAGTCACAAATCTAACTGTATGGTATAATACATCTGAAATTGACAAAAACCTCCATATTTTCTTCGATTTAAAATATTAATAAGTAGAAAAGAAATTTAATTTACAAAATATGTCAGTTAATGGATATATGAACTATATACTTACATAGGGTGAATTCAAAATATAATTATGATGATGTATACCATATGATTAGTATTGCAAAAACGAGAAATTCCCTGAATTTATTTCCAGCTGTGCATTCAACCGCACGCATGTCTCCAGGACCAAACTTAGATCACAAATCTTAAGAGTCCACACAATGAAGGAAAAAATAGCCCTACTCTTTGATTTATTCATAGATTATGTATAACTCTCTATAATGTCAATGGACCACCAAATGAAAAGAAAGCTTTTGAGCTAGCTGTGAAAATAGGGTTGGAAAAGAAAGCAATTGCTGATCATTTTTTTTTTCAAAAAGATAAAAAAAGCAAAATTGAGGAAAAATCAATTAGGATTTGCATATGGCTAAAATTATTCTAGCCGATTATTTCAAAACAAACATTTTCAGTATATATATAGTTGTATTTCACTCTAATATTTTACTGTTTATTAATGATTAGATGAGTGAAATATATTTTAATTAATAAAATATAACATATATATAAATAAATTAAATTTAATGGTTAGTTGTAGTATGTATATGTGCATGTATATTTTAAAGTGTAACTAATATAAAGATTTTTTCAGCTAGTGGATGAGTAGTCAAGTAATAATTATTTTTAAAGGATATTTTAAATTGTGAAATTTGAATTCTATTATTGTCGAATTAAAAAAAAACATTGTCTTCTATTGTATAGTTCATAGATGCTTTAACTCACATCATCTTTCTATTTAAAAAAAAAAAATTAAAGATCTCCTCAAGTTAAGGGAGGGTCAAAAACTTAATTTGCTGTGCTATATATACTAATACTATTATTATTATCTATACATTCGCATCATGCTTCACCCACTTCATAGTCCTTTGGACTGATTCTGATCCAATGGCCGACATTAGGTCATATAAAATTATTGCAATAGGGACCAACAATAAGAAAATCATCATAATCATGAAGGGGAAATTGAGTTCATCAACAATTAGTGGACCCAATTTTTCCAATGTATGATTTTCTAGATATTAATTGAATTCGCCATTCTCTCAAAAAAAAAAAAAATTGAATTCGCCATGATAGTTACTGAAACTGGATGAACTTTCCTGTATTTTTGTTAATAAAATTATTTATTAATTATTAATTATTAATTAATATATAAACATAAATACTTTTTGAAATAGTAATTTATTGTAATATATAGGAAATTTTTATCCAAAACTATTATTGTCCCTAGTGTTGATCATATGATAAAAAATATATATATTTAACCTCATCAAAATTTTAGATTGAATAATTTTAATTTCAAATTGAACTAAATCATATGAATAATTTAGTATGATTTTAAATTTTATAATCTCTGAGCCAAGACCGAACAAAAAAATACGTATAGTATTAAAAGTGTAAAAATATATAAAATGTATAATAAAATAAATTTATTTTTATTGATAAATTAAGAAAGACAATATAACACCATGTGGAATTATTTTTTATTGAATAAGTAATTAATGAAATGTACTTTTTTTTTTGAAACATTAATGTTTGTTACTATAAATTCAATGTGTACTTTTATTTGTAAATTTTGAGAAATAATTAATTATAATTTTATTTACATAAGAATATATGTCGCATAAATTTTTAAATTTAATACTCTACTAGAGATTTTGTTTTAAAAAATGGAATAATTTAATATCATTCTAAAAAAAATTATTATTGAATTCTCTCAATCCGTACTCACATCTAATTATCAAGCCTTTTTATTTACTTATTCATTTATTTTCTCCATGGTGATACTAAGGGCAAAATAAGGAGAGTGACGCAAACAATGATGAACGGTGGAGATCCACGAGATTTGGTGTGAAAGAAGGAGAGACAATTATGGAGTGGAGTGGCATGGCTTGTAGGGAATTGAATAAATGAATGAAAGAGTAATAGAGTGCAAGTCCATGTATTCTACACACAGTACCCTTTTCCATATATATAAGGATCATCATACCCACAAGACTCCATAGTCTCCCTTTATATTGGCCAACTCTAAACACTATCATCACCTTGTCGGCCTCTTTTAACCCCAATTTCTCTTCATTCTTCATCAAGAATCTTCTCCTCTACTAAGCTTCTTCATCTCCCATATCTCCATCTCCAGCTCTCTCCGTTTCTTGTTGAGCAGGTATACATATATTTTTCCATTGTCTATATTATCATGAGAGGCCATGAACTCGCCCTTCAAAGAACCAGTAGCTGCAGCAGAAGTACAAGAAAGATCATCCCCTCAAACTACCTCAGATCAACATCATCACCTCCTACTATACCGGAACATGAAGGTATTTCCGATAAACTACTCCTCCGACGAGAATCTCCGGCAGCTGTGTCTTTACAACATTTAAACAAACTCCATTCAAGATTCTCTTCTCTCCTCCGTTCTATATTCAAGATTGTTTCTTTTCCTAATATTATTATCCCCACTTGTAAATTTCTTTCTATCCCTACCCATCTCTCCATAACACCTTCCCTCGGCCGAAAAGTCACCGGTACCCTTTTTGGTCACCGCCGTGGCCATGTCAGCTTCGCCGTCCAGGATGATCCCAGGTCTGAACCAGTCTTGTTACTTGAACTAGCCATGTCAACGTCTATGTTAGTGAAAGAAATGTCATCCGGTTTGGTTCGGATCGCTCTTGAGTGCGACAAGGTTCAGGTTTCAGTTCATGGGAGTCGATCGGGGAAGCTTTTTAATGAGCCAACATGGACTATGTACTGTAATGGGAGAAAATGCGGATACGCAGTCTCACGCACTTGCACGGAGTTTGATTTGCATGTGCTTCGCACTGTGCAGAGCGTTTCGGTGGGAGCAGGGGTAATTCCGATGGTGGAAGATGGGCGGAAGAACAGCGGGTCAGAAGGTGAGTTGCTGTATATGAGGGCTAAGTTTGAACGAGTCGTAGGTAGCCGTGACTCGGAAGCGTTTTATATGATGAATCCTGATGGAAATGGAGGGCCTGAACTCAGTATATTTCTTCTAAGAATATGAGTAGATGCAAAAAAACAAAACCAACAAAAAAAAAAGACTTTGTTTTTGGTATTTTTAATTTTTAGGTGATGTAATGTGATGATGTTTGTTTAATTAATTTAATAACATGTATTCTGGTTTTTTTTTTCCTCCCTAATATATACTTTGATTATGTTGTTTTTAATATAATTTGTTGCTGGGTTCTAGAGAAATTTTACTTTACTTAATTATGTTTTTGGTATTTTAATCTGTTGCTGGGCACTTAAAAGAATTGAATCTATTGATAAAATAGTTCGATTTTATTTATAATATTTTATAATTTTGTTTCTGAATGCTGGCCAATGTGTTGTTAAAATCATTTAGAAAAAAATATAATAATCTGCTAACATTTTTAAAATCATAGTCTCAATTGACAAATAATTAACTAGAAAAAAAAAAAAAAACAATCTTACGAATGGATAACAAAATGGCATATAGCTGGCAAGTAGGTATGCTTGTTGCATTGTTGATATGAAATTTCACTCATTATAACCAAAAAAAATTGTGGAGTTTTATTATTGACAATAAGAGTTGAAGTGAGTTTTGACTTTGAGATGTTATAACTTGAAAACTATTTGATCTATTTGTTAACGTTAAATTAGAATTCATTACTTCGAAATTCGTTAGAAACTATAATTTTTTCTTTTTTCTAAGACTAACAGAAGGTTAAATTTCAAGAAAAGTACACAGAAACAAGCGTGGGAAATAAAACTCTTATATACATCAAGAGATAATCAGTCCAATATACCATGAGGAGCTGAAATGAAGTCAACATAGATTTAAATGCACTTGTATGAGTTCCTAACAAGTCCGTGCTAGAGCATCAGTCAGTTCAGTTTCATTTGATTGAAAACTATATATAATTGTATTAAATTGAAAATATTAAAAAAAATGACTGAACTGGTAAAGGTTGAAAATTGAACTAAACTTTTCTGATTTTATTCTGTTTGAACTTTTTTGAACTTTAAAAAGTTTTGGACTTATTTTACTCTCGTAATTTTCACTATTTTAATAATACATATGAGATTTATTGTTGCTATTTTTGTATACTTAACTTATTTATTATTTTTTTAAAATCAACCAAATTGATTATCCAAATCAAATATAAAAATAACTCCAATTTGAATTTTTTAGTCTTAGATTATTTGGTTAAGAGTTTTAGGTATTTAAAATTGATATAATTAGTCTAATTTGAAATATTAGTATTAAATCCACCAAATCGAACCATAAATATTTATATAATTAAATTTCTAATAGTTCGGTTTTATTTAATTGTATTTTAATAATAAAAATGGAACAAATCGAATATCTTCATTAATTACTCTCATTTCTTTCATTTTCATGTAAAGATCATTTCCTTCACGAGTATGTTCGCCTACTCCGTAAAATATGGATATGCCCCTATAAGCTTTTGTAATACTGCTAAATAATTCCATAATAAGTACTGTTTTACCCACTCTAGCTCCCCTGAATAGTTTGATTTTCCCTCCACGACAATAAGGGGCTAAAAGGTCTACTCTTTTAATTTTTATCTCAAAAATAGTTAATTTTGTATCTAATTGTATAAAGATAGGTGCATATCAATGAATAGGGGATGTTGCATAAGTATCCAAAGGACATAAATCATCAACAGGTTCTCCAACCACGTTACAGCCTAAAATCGCTCTATTGACTGGAACACTAAGAGGAGTTCCTACGCCAATCAGATCCATTCCTCTTGTTAGACTATCTATAGCATTCATAGCTACAGCCCGAACTCGATTATTTCCTAATAATTATTGTACTTCACAAGTCACACTAATTTCTTGGCTAACAGTACCTTGGCCCTTAACTACTAAGGCATTGTAAATATTGGGCATTCCAAGGGAAAAAACTAGATTTAGCGCCAGTCTAATCATTTGAGTGATACGCCCTTGTTCTTTTTTCAAGTGCGAAAACCCTAAGATCAAAAGAAGTAGGATTCATTCTCATAATAAAATAATTAAAAAATATATGTTGAAATTTTTATTTTTCAAAATTTTTTAGTCCAAAATAAATGTTCAATAGCAAGTTGATCGATTAATTTTGTAAAAAAGAAAGTTGGAAGTTGATACTGGATTTCATCGATACCATCTAACAAATCCAATTCAATTGTTTACTTACTTTTTTTCCAAATTCAATGAGTGAATTTTCTGTTAATTATGTGCTTTGAATTTTGGATTTATAACATCATTTGTTCAAGCCTAAGTGCATTTGTGATATATTTGGTGGCCAAGTTAAGGAAATCCTTGTTCATAAAGATTTGAGTTGTGTTAGGAATTAAACAATTACTTCCTTTATTGGAAGGGAATCCTTGGTGAAGTAGGATAGTTTATTTCTCTATAAATAGGCCCATAATTATATGCACTAAGTGTGCCGAAAAGGAACCAAGGGTGCCATCATGATATTTTAGGTATAAGCCCTTTGGGTCTCTATTATTGATATCTTGTTAGAGACATGTTAATCTCTTTGAGGGAGAGAGAGTATTAGGTGAGCTTATTTACGGTGTAATTGGATTCAGGGTTGAGTGTTGATCTCCATGTTATTTTCTTGTACTCTTGGTTTCGTGTAATAATGAATTTGTTGCCTCCTTCACCTGTGGACATAATCTTAGGCCGAACCATGTTAAATTGGTGTGTTTTGTATATGTTCTCTATTGTTGTCGTATTTGTTTACTATCTCAAATAATTTATGATTCTCACACACTTCTATAAGGCTAAATTTTCTTAACAAGTGGTATCAAAGTTGTATATAATTGTTTGGCATTTTGTTATTAGTGACATCAAATGTTAAGAGATATCGCAATATGACTTGTGGCGTACGACAAGTATTGGTGTGAGTATTGTTAACACACAAATGGAGACATAAAGCATTGTTGAAGAAGGAGAAATTGACATCTACAATGACCAAAGAGAAGATGGGGGATTTGGATAAAAAGTTTATGGCTGCCACACAAGTTTAGGCAATACGTACTGCCTAAAAAAATTATGTTGATGATTTTACATCTGTCATGATTGATTAAGGCATCCATGGAGAAGGTGGAGTAAGTTTTTGGTTCACAAGACAATTCGAGTAAGGTGGACATTGTTAAATATGTGTCTTGAATTTTGGGTCTATAACATCATTTGTTCAAGGCTAAGTGCAATTTAATATACTTAGTGACCAAATCAAAGAAATCCTTGTTCAAAAGGATTTGAGTTGTGTTAGTAATTAAATTATTACTTCCTTTATTGGAAGGAAATCTTTGGTGAAGTAGGACAGCTTATGCATCTACAGTTATATACATTATGTGTGCCGCATTGGTGTGTCGAAAAAGCACCAAGAATGCCATCATGATGTTTTAGGTATAAGCGCTTGGGTTTCTAGTATTGATATCTTGTGAGAGACATGTTAATATCTTTGAGGGAGATAGATTATTGGATGATATTGGATGATCTCATTTAAATGTAATTAGGTTCAAAAGTAGAGTATTGATCTCCATATTATTTTCTTGTACTCTTAGTTTCATGTAGTGAAGTTGTTACTTTTTTCGCTTGTGAACATAAATTTACATTGAACCACATTAAATTATTATATTTTATATAAATTTTCTATTATTATCGTGTTTGTTTACTATCTCAAATAATTTTTTAACTTCATGTGCTTCTGTAAGGTTAAATTTCCTAACATTTTCAAGTTCAACTAACTCATTTTCTAAATATAAATAAATATTCAGAATAAATACAAACTGGATGCATAACAAACTATTGAATACTAATTACTATAAAAAAAAATTGAACAAAGAAAAAAAAAAGACGGAAGGCTGGATGGGGTAGTGAGGAAACGAGTTTAATATATTTAATTGATGAATAAGTAATTTTAATTAGCGGTAAAGTATACTACATAGTCATAACCATAATATATTTATTATATATATACATCTATCATGATGGATTAAGGCATCCATGGAGAAGGTGGAGTAAGTTTTTAGTTCACAAGACAATTCAAGTAAGGCGGACATTGTTAAATATGTGTCTTGAATTTTGGGTCTATAACATCATTTGTTTAAGGCAAAATGCAATTGTAATATATTTAGTGACCAAATCAAGAAAATCCTTGTTCAGAAGGATTTGAGTTATGTTAGTAATTAAATTATTACTTCCTTTATTGGAAGGAAATTCTTGGTGAAATAGGACATTTTATTCCTCTACAGTTCTATGCATTAGGTGTGTCGCATTGGTGTGTCGAAAAACCACCAAGAATGCCATCATGATGTTTTAGGTATAAGCGCTTGGGTTTCTAGTATTGATATCTTGTGAGAGACATGTTAATATCTTTGAGGGAGATAGATTATTGGATGATCTCATTTAGATGTAATTAGGTTCAAAAGTAGAGTATTGATCTCCATGTTATTTTCTTGTACTCTTAGTTTCATATAGTGAATTTGTTACTTTCTTCACCTGTGAACGTAAATGTACATTGAAACACATTAAATTATTGTATTTTATATAAATTTTCAATTATTATCATATTTATTTACTATCTCAAATAATTTTTTAACTTCACATGCTTCTGTAAGGTTAAAGTTCCTAACATTTTCAAGTTCAACTAACTCATTTTCCAAATATAAATAAATATTCATAATAAATACAAAGTGGATGCATAACAAACTATTGAATACTAATTACTATAAAAAAAAAAATTAAACAAAGAAAAAAAAGACGGAAGGCTGGATGGGGTAGTGAGGAAACGAGTTTAATATATTTAATTGATGAATAAGTAATTTTAATTAGCGGTAAAGTATACCACATAGTCATAACCATAATTTATTTATTATATATATATATATGTGTGTATTGAAAAGAAAACTAGTACATGCACGCGTGCATGTCATCACTTAGATGTAATACATTATTAAATATTTAATAATAGGCATGTTTATTGCCTTCGAGGACTTAAAAAAAATTGGAATTTAACAACAATTTGATGACTTTGAGTATTATTTTAACAAACAATGGCAAACTTGGGAATATGTTAGGGAGATTTTGAACAGTATGTCTTCTAAGTAATCAATATCTAATTTACATATGAGTTCTTATATTATTCTTCAAATTGTTGTAAATATATATATTGCTTGAAGAGTAAATTAAATTGAGTTTATAATGCTTCGTATCATGGAAAAATAATGTTTCATCAATATATATATATATACACTCAATCAATTAATATATGTATCTCAAAGTCAGAAAAAAAAGTTATACACTACAATAAATAATTGAGTAATATATATCTTAAATATTTTATATTTTATATTAAAAATTTTATTCATAAATAAAATTATATACGATGATTAATATTATATAAAAACTAAATCATTAGTGAGAAAGTAATTAAATGGCTATTTCTTTATCTTGATATTTAGAGTTTAAATTCTATTATCATTAATTTATATGATTGAAGAAAAAATTAAAAAAAAAACTTTATGATTTCGTAAAACTTTATAATTAAATATGTAATTTTTATGATAAATTAAAATATACGGTTTTTATTATTAATAAATTTAATTATACTAATTTCAGTATTATTTGTTAATAAAATACAACAGATAAGTGAAGAAACATATTAATGTCACATCATATGAGAGAAGGAAGTGTCATCACTACATCATCACTATATCATTGTTATGTTATATGAAAATGATACTCATCATGGTTCGCGATATAGCGAGTCACATGAAATAAATTTTTTTTTTTAAATTGTTCATTCTGCCTTCATGAAAGGGGAGGTTCAAAATTAATTAGAAGTGAGCGTTCTTGGAGGCACGAGCGTTTAGCAGCCCACTTCTTGTAGTAAGCCGCTACAAATATTATTTTTTTATGAGAAAATAATATATTAGTGCTATGTTAGAAATTTTAAGGATGTTAATATGGTGTATCTAAAATTATTAATACATATTTTAATTTGTCATGAAAAAACTTCTGACTAAATGTTATTAAAGTATAAAATCACAGATTAATTTTTTTTAATTATCCTATAATTGATTAGTTTCTCAATTTAAAAAAGAAGAATTCTGATTATATAGTTCATCCGTATTTGCAACGGAGAGGCAAGTATTTTCCTATACAAAAAGCATGTGGATAGTCAAATTAAGAAAGCAATACGTAATAAAGTTTATCCAACGAAAAGTTTATCTTTTTTCTGCTTTTTCTTCTCTACCCAGCTGTTACTGTTTCTGTTTATCATTTTAGTATTTCTTAGGTGATTTTTGGCCATTTTTTTACCAAAAATCATCACATCATTTTTTTGGCATGTAATATATATTTATGGTGGATTTGAGTATAAAACTCAAATCTTTATGAATATTTTCATAGTTTTATATTTGTATTTTGGTATTTTGGTGTGGAATTTTAT
>CATIWM010174818.1:0-10246 GCA_949671775.1 Mallotus repandus
AATGGAAATGATTGAAAATAAAATTAGATAAAAAAAGTATAAAGAGATCAAAGCAAAAATTGAATGAATCGATATAACTGTAAATAGAAGAAATAAAAATAAAAATGGAAGAAATAAAATAAAAATAAAGACAAAAAATGGATGTTGTATTGATTATCTCCTCAGAGATTTCATTTGAATCACCGTTTAATAAATCTCCAGAATTGATTTTGCGTTTCCGACTTCAATTGCGTTTTGTCAAAGGATGAAATCTTTTAATCCCCCAGAACAAAGAAAAAAGTTTTTTTTTAAGCCTTCAATTACGTTTTGTCAAAGGATGAAATTAATTTTTTGACCAATCAAATCTAAAAAAAATAAAAAAATAAATAAAATAAAAAAGAATTTCACTCATCGGGATAGTGGATTACCGATCGGCAATCTGGAATTCTGACCGAAAATCTAGAATTCCGATCGGAATTGTGGATTTCCTACCAGAAATCTAGAATTTCGATCGGAGAAAAAGAGAAAATTTCAATTTAGTCCATAAAAATGCAATCAAGGCTTGGGATATGAAATTCAAATACTAGAGACCTATTTGCGATGAATTTTCATCATCGGAGTCCTCTTTCGCATCCATACTCTAGTCATCCCGAAATTGGATGCTTACAAGGCCTCTCCAGTGCCACTGAGGAGATATGATAGAAATAGACAACCTTTTACTAGATATCCTAGAGACCAGTTTATGCTAGTAACTGACAGGGGAGAGCTAGAAAGCTTTGAAGAAGCTATAAATGATGAACACAAGTAAGAATAGTTTGAAGCCATGTAGGATGAGATAAAGTCTCTGTATGAGAACAAAACATTTGAGCTGGTGAAGTTGCCTGAAGGCAAGAGAGCTTTGAAGAATAAGTGGGTGTTCAGGATTAAGCATGAAGAACACAGTCTCCAGCCATGATTCAAAGCTAGACTGGTTGTAAAAGGATTCAACCAAAGAAAGGGTATCAACTTTGATGAGATTTTCTCTCCAGTTGTGAAGATGACATCCATCCGTACTGTGCTGGGTTCAGCAGCAAGTTTTGATTTGGAGATCAAGCAAATGGATGTCAAGACTGCCTTCCTACATGGTGATTTAGAAGAATAAATATTCATGGACCATGTTTACAGATTGAAGAAAAGCTTGTACGACTTGAAATAGGCACTGCGACAATGGTATAAAAAGTTTGAGTCTGTTATGGGGGAGCAAGGCTACACGAAGACCACTTCAGACCATTGTGTCTTTGTCCAAAAATTCTCTGATGATGATTTTATTGTGTTATTGCTCTATGTAGATGACATGTTGATTATTGGTTGGAATGTTTCTAGAATCAACAACTTAAAGAAGTAGTTGAGTAAGTCTTTTGCGATGAAAGACTTAGGACCAACAAAGCAGATTCTTGGCATAAAGATTGTTAGAGATAGAGGCATCAAGAAATTACAGTTGTCATAAGAGAAGTACATTGAGAAGGTACTTCAGAGGTTCAACATGTACAATGCTAAAGCGGTTAGTTGTCCTCTTGCTAATCACTTTAAATTAACTTCTCAGCAATGCCCTTCCACAGATAAGGATAAAGAAAAGATGGATAGAGTTCCATCTACTTCAGCAATTGGTAGTTTAATGTATGCTATGGTGTGTACACGACTAGATATTACATACTCAGTTGGAGTTGTGAGTCGGTTCTTTTTAAATCCTTGAAAGGAACACTGGGCTACAGTGAAATGGATTTTCAGGTATCTTCGTGGAACGTCCAAAATATGCTTATGTTTTGGAGATGTCAAACCTGTGCTAGCTGGATACACAGATACAAACAAGGCGGGCGATGTTGACTCAAGAAAGTCAACCTCAGGTTACCTGATTACATTTGCAGGGGGAGCTATGTCATGGCAGTCAAAATTGCAGAAATGTGTTGCTTTGTCTACCACTGAAGCAGAGTTTATTGCAACAACTGAAGCTTGTAAAGAGTTGTTATGGATGAAGAAGTTCTTAAATGAACTTGGTTTTCAACAAGATAGATACAAGCTATTTTGTGATAGGTAGAGTGCTATCCACCTTCGTAAGAATTCCTCCTTTCACTCAAGGTCAAAGCATATTGATGTGAGATATCACTGGATATAGGATGTATTGGAGAAGAAGTTATTGCAGCTTGAGAAGATCTATACAGATGAAAATAGATCAGACATGTTAACAAAGACTCTACCAAGGGAGAAGTTCGAATTCTGTCGATTGGTCGCCAGGATGGTGATGGCCTCCACATAGTCGAGAGGGGGAGAATTGATGGGTCCCTCCTAATGGAGTAGAGCCCACAGTTTTTCCATAAAAGAAAAATTGTCAAATTTTTTTGTTTGTTTGCTTATTCCCGATGCCTATATAAAGGCATGAATGGGCAAGGCAGGAGCACAAACAACGAGCTGAAGGAAAATAGAAGAGAGGAACTTGTGAAGGAAAAATTAGCTAAAGCAATTTTGGTTTGATGAGAGTGAGAGAATTTTAAAGGTTTAGAAATTTTTTTTTCTCAAAGGGTGAGTGACAAAATAGTGAGAAAATTATTTTGGAGTGTGGGAAACACTTTGAGTGCCACTATTTTTGTGAGATCTATGCTATTGTATACCTCTAGTGTTAATCTAGAGAAGACTCTCTCTTGTAATCCTACTATTTTATACTAGAAGCCTTTTTTCGGAGTTTATCCCGTTGACGTAGCCCAACACTAAGGGTGAACCATGTTAAAATTTTGGTGTCATTTATTATTATTTATACAAAAGATTTTACCGCCTATTTTATTCACCTATTGGCCGGTTTGACCGCCTCCATATATTTATTTGTTTGATTATTTCTATAGTAATTTTTATTTTGTCTTTGTGAACATTATTTCGCTGCGCCAACGCTGTCAATTTTCCCAACATGATGAACCAGTACTCCTACAAGTATATTTAGAAGAAAAAAGACATATATCTTTTATATTTTGATAAAATAACCTTACTTGAAATTGATAAAGATAATTTTATTTTATATTTTAAAATTTAAACTTTAAACTTTTATATTTAAAAATTAAATTAATCTAAACAATAATAAAAATAATTTTTTTAAAATTTAAAATAAAATAAAATACCCAAACTATTAAATTAGTATAAGGTCAACATATATATATTTTACAAAAATTATTATTTATAATGTACTACATGCTATATATAAATTATTAATTATTAATATACTCTATCTATATAGATATAGAAATAATTAAAGGAATATATATATAAAGAGGTAAGATTGTTTGGATAAAAAAAGATGTGTATTTTTACATATAGATAAAAATAATTTTTGATATATTTGTCTCTAAATATAAATAAAATATGTAATTATTAAATAATTATAAGGTCAACAAATATATTTTATAAAAACTTTTATTTATAATGTACTACTTAATTATTATATATGATTTATAATAATTAATAATTGTAGGTTATATTTTTATTATTTATATAATTTTACACATACAAAAGTAATTGAAAAGTTTAAAAAACATTTAAAAAAGTAAGAAATTTTAATAAATTAATAAAAAAAATGACTTATTTTGTAATATTTTTAGTTAAACATTTGACATGGAAAGCTATCTAAGAAAACTCAATTATTTTGAAAAAGTAAATCGCAGTCAATTAAAAATTATTTTAAGGGAGTGTCAACGAATAAATTATTTTTTAGCTAATCTTTTAAATTTTAATTAATTTTAATTTTGAAATTTAAAATTTTTCTTTGTTTTAGTCAAAATTATATCTATTGCAAACATATAAATTTAGCTTAGATATATAATAGATATAACAATATTACTTTTACAATTACAATATTAATTTTATATTTTATAATTAGTTTTTTTGTTTCTTCATATATAATGCTTAAATCTATCACTAATATAAATATGTGAATATTTTTATAAAATAATTTTTATATTAATATTAATTATTCATAGTTATTCTTCAAATATATATGATGCATATTTTGAATGACTTATTATCAAAAACATATATTATTTAATACTAATAATTTATGGTTTTTATAATATAAATAGAACCAAAACTAATCACACATTTACTAAATATATTGATCACGTGCATTGCAGGTGAAAGAGAATAGTAGTATATATAAACAAGTACAAATGAGAAACATAAACTAAATGTATATATATATATATATCTAATATTTGCTCAATATGTAGAAATCAAAACAATAACCCAATGTAATAAGCATTAGTTAATTTTTAGTTAATTTATTTACTGAAGAAGGAACAAAACAATCCTTAATTAATAATGACAAATAGTAATTAGAAATGATGATGAACACAATCAATTTTCATAAAGCCTAGCTATTATTAACAAAAAATATGAAATGGAAATAGATCTTTCTCATTAACTATTAAATACAATATATACAAAGCTAAATGCATGAGCAATGCGTGATGTATATGAGTAGTACATCTATTAATAAATTAGTTGTCATATGAGTAACAATTACTGTAATGAATTCTAACGTTAAGTAACAACATAATGAAAGTTACAGCAACTGTTGATAAAGTAATATAAGTGAGATATCTATATTTAGCAACCAATACCAATACCATTCTTTGTTAGCCCCCCTCACATTGGAGTATATAAATTTTGTATACCTTGAGAATAGAATGATGAAACTTTGGTGGCAATAAAGGTTTGGTAAAACAATCTGCTAGATGATGATGAGTAGAGACAGGGAGCAAATGCACAAGTCCTTGTAGAACCTTTTGATGAATTAAATGGCAATTTATCTCTATGTGTTTAGTTCTCTCATAAAAAAAGGGATTCTCAGCTATTTTAATAGCAGATTGACTATCACAATAAATATTGGCAAATCCAAAAATAAGATGAAGATCACGGAAAAGATAGTGGAACCATTGAAGCTCACATGTGACAGAGGCAAGTGCCCTATACTCAGCCTCGGCGGAGGACCTAAAAACCATTTGCTATTTTTTAGACTTTCAAAAAACTAAAGCCGAGCCAGTGAAGACACAATATCCAGTAATTGAATGCCTGGTATCAAGACAGACAGCCCAATCAGAATCAGAAAAAGCCTGAAGGGTAATAGAGTTTTGAGTGGGGATGAAAAGACCTTGTCCTAGAGTGCCTTTTAAAAAATAAAGAACTCGATGTGCAACCTTAAGATAAAGCTGAGTAGGACAATCCAAGAACTGTGACAACTGTTGAACTGCAAATGATAGGTCAGGACGAGTAGTAGTAAGGTAAAGTAATTTGCCCACTAACTGCCTATAGCCTGTGATATCTTCCAAGAGAGGGCTATCAGACCGAAACAACTTTGTAGTATCAGCCATTGGAGTATTAGCAGGTTTAGAACTAAGAAAACCTGTGTCAACAAGTAAATCTAATGTGTATTTTCACTGATATAAATTTATACTGGCATGTGATCAAGCAACTTCAAGTCCTAGAAAAATTTTTAGTGCACCTAGATCTTTTATGCTAAATTGATCATGAAGATAAGCTTTTATCTCAGTAATTAAATCCAAATCATCACTAGCTAAGATCACATCGTCGACATAGATCAATAAAGCAATAAATATCTCCAAAGTAAATCGAAGAAAAAGAGAAGAATCTAATGATGACTGAATAAAACCTTGATTAAGAATAGCAGAAGTCAGCTTTGCATTCCATTGTCTACTAGCTTGTTTCAAACCATATAGGCTCTTAAGTAATGCTACATACTTGATTAGAATTGTCTAATTTGAATCCGAGAGGAAGCTCCATGTAAACCTCTTCATTTAAGTCCCCATGCAAGAAGGCATTATTGATGTAAAGTTGATGCAAATGCCACCCTTTAATGGCTACAAGTGCTAATAATGTTCTTATAGTACTCATTTTTGCAACAGGTGAGAACGTATCAAGATAATCAATCCCCGACTATTGCGTATAACCTTTCATAACTAACCAAGCCTTATACCATTCTAAAGAACCATCAAATGTGTGCTTGACTTTAAACAACCATTTGCAACTGATTGGTTACTTGGAAGAGGGAAGAGAGACAAGTTCCCAAGTATGATTGTTTTGTAAAGCCTGAATTTCTTACTGCATTGCATTCTTCTAACACTCATGTTGAATTACCTCTTGATAAGTCTTTGGCTCAAGTACTATCGATACTTGACTAATGAAATGACTGTATGCAGGTGTGAGATGTTTGTAGCTAAGAACATTGGAGATATGATGAGCTGTAGTGGATGAGGTATAATAATCATTGAGGTAAGAGGGTGGTCGAATGGTTCTAGTTGATTGACGGGTAGGTTGTGGAGAAGAAAAATAATAAATAACAGGTTAGATTTCAGGTTGAAATTTATTACCCGAAGAGAAAGGTACCATTTCAGAAGAATCAAAATTAATATCAGTGTCAGAGGCCAAGTGTTCAGTATCAGCATGATTCAATATGTCATCATTCGAATGAAAGATATCAGAATTTGAAGAATGAGATTAAGTGTTTTTAAAAGGAAAAATATGTTCATAAAAGTGAACATCTCAAAAAATAAAAACTTGTTTGGTGGTAAGATTATAGAGTCTAAAACCTTTGGTGTATGAGGGAAAACCAAGAAAAATGCATTTTACAGCTCTTGAATCAAATTTTTGACGAATTTAAGAAATTATAGATGCAAAACATAAGCATCCAAAGACTTTAAAATTGGTATATATTGGAGTAGTATTAAAAAGAATATGAAATAGTGTTTTATCTTTTAGAATGGGTGTAGGAAGTCTGCTTATTAGATAAATAACGTGAATGACACAATCAACCCAAAACTTCAATGCAAGATGTGCTTGAAAACGTAATGCTCTTGCCACATTTAAAATATGCTGATGTTTTCTCTCTACAATACTATTTTGTTATGGAGCATACACATAAGTGACCTGATGAATGATGCCCTTTTCATTGTAAAATTCAGGAAGTAAAAACTCTTTACCATTGTCTGATCTAATGCACTTGATTTTTCTATTAAATTGATTTTTTATAAAAGTTGAAAACTTGTAAAGCAATTGTTTTGTTTTAGATTTATTTTTCATAGGAAAAAGCCAAGTATATCTACTTTTATCATCAATAATGGTCAAAAAATAATGATGACCATACACAGAGCCTGTAGAAACCAGACCCTAAATGTCCATATGAATCAAATCAAAATAATTTTGAGAAATAGAAGTGTTAATAAGAAAAGCAAGTCTTTTTTGTTTGCTAAAATGACAAACTTCATAAATTGTATCTTGTACATCAATGGTACAATCAAGTTTATGCAAAACTTTCATTCTTAGGTTTGAAGGATGCCTAAGTCTATAATGCCATAATGAAAAAGATGTTTCGTTATTTAAGTATGAAGCAAAACAAGGTTTTGAAATAGAATCATTTGATGTTGAATCCTTTATATTCTTGTACTAATATAAACCAATCTTCTTCTTTAGCTATACCAATTGTCTTCAAGTGCTGAATATCCTGAATATAGCAACAAAAAGGTAAAACAACAAGAAAATAAGAGGATGTTTTTATCAATTGGCTAGCAGAAATCAGTTTAAAAGTAAAATGAGGTACATGCAGAACATTATGCAAAATTAGTTCATCTATCAGTTTAATATCGCCAATATGAGCAATAGAAACCTTAACAGAATTAGGCAATTTCACATACATGTTGTAAGCAAGATTATAAAACTCAAATTTATCAAGGGAATTAATTATATGGTCCATTGCTCTGGTATCTATGATCCATATGGATTTAGATACAACTGTTGTGGCAAAGCAAACATTGGAACAATAAGGAATACCTGGTTCAAATTTCACAGTAAGAGAAACATTATTTGAAGGATAAACTGCATTTTTAGAATTCTGAGTATTGGCCTATATAAGAGAAACTAGCCTCTTATACTGTTCTTTAGTAAGACCACTAAAACTCTCAAGATCTTTGTTTGAGTCTTCTGAATACATTTTCTTCCCCTTTTCTTCTTTACACAGATTATTCATTTCATCAGAAATTCTTTCAACATGATTGACCGAATTAGCATTCCCTCTAAAATTTTTTGAACTTGATGCATTTCTATACCTAGGTGGATATCCGTGTTTCTTATAACACTCATCCACAACATGACCATAACCCCCACAATATGAACAAGTTGGTTTTTTTACCTGAATTATTGTTTCCTAAAAACCTCTTATTGTAATGTGATTGATTCATCACAAAATTGCTTCCCTTCATATTCATTCCTCTGCCAGTATAGAGAACTATCGAATCAATGTTTTTTTGATATGTAAAATTCTTAAGTTGTCGTTCATATTGTAAAGCTAACCTAAAAACTCGATTAATGCTTGGTAGTAATTCCATTAACAAAATCTAAGACCGTACAATTGTAAAATCATTGTTTAATCCTTTGAGAAACCTTATCCCATGATCTTATTATAAGTAGCTTCTCATAATCTCAAGTGCATTGCAACTACACTGAGGAATACAAATACAATTTGGAATTGGCCTTAGATTTTCCAACTCATCCCAAAGTATTTTTAATTGAGTAAAATAGTCTGTAACTGACATAGATCTCTGTTTAAGAGAAGTGACTTCTTCTTGGAGATCATAAATCCTTACCGCATCACACTGAGAGAATATTTCATAAAGATCTTTCCAAAGATCTTGCATTGAATCAATCTAGATGACGCTTTGCGCTATTGAAGATGATGCAAACTTCACGACCCATGATAGTACCATAGTGTTACATCTCTCTCATACTTCAAAGATTAGATCCTCTCGATTGGGCATCGTAATTGAACCATCAATGAACTTCAGTTTGTTCTTAGAGATCAAGGCCATTCACATCGACTTTGACCAGGTGTAGTAATTGGTACCTGTTAACACACAAGAAGTTAACACTCGAAGGATTCTCATTAGGATAAGGAAAATAGGGACTTGAAGGGAGATCTTTAGGTCTGTCTTGATTTGCCATTGATAAATCTCAAAGAAAAATTATGTTTGGAAGATAAGAAAATACCAGAGAAAATGAAAGAAAATATAGTGAATAAGTTGTTGCTCTGATACCATAACAGAAAATATGAAATGGAAATAGATCTTTCTCATTAACTGTCAATAGAAGAATGCAAAATACAATATATACAGAGCTAAATACATGAGCAATGCGTGAGTATATAAGTAGTACAACTATCAATAAATTAGTTGTCGTATGAGTAACAACTACTGTAACGAATCCTAACGTTAAGTAATAGCATGATGAAAGTAACAGCAATTGTTAACATCAACTATTGATAAAGTAATATGAGTGAGATATTTGTACTTAGCAACCAATACCAATACCATTTTTTGTTAATTATTGCAAGAATAAATAACCAAAACACAAATTAACAGCTTAATCCAAAAACAATAAAAAACAACAGTTAGCTACATCTTTGGCATGCATGCATTGCATTTGCATGCTTAACTCATTTACTTAATGTAAATGCCTGAATTGAATTTATATATAAAAAGAAATAAGATATAGACTCTGCTCAAATTAAGATTTTGACCACTCTAACTCCAATGCATTTGTAGCCAGCATTTGAGGAAAACTTCAAATTTTTGTAACAGTAGCAAACACACACCCTAATAATTACTTAATTATTTCCTTTATCATTTTAATTAATCTCATGTTAATGTCTAAATAGATACCCCAATCATAAACTAACTAAATCTATGATCAGATAAATGCATGAATTAATTCTTCCTTCATTAAGATCCATCGGTGTGACACCTGTTAAGGATGCCAAGCATACATTGTATGCATGTGACTAACACACAACATATATATTAATATCAAATTTATAACTCACAATTCCACATTTCACACACTAACAAACACACAGCTTCAAGCATTTCACTTTTTTTTTTTTTACATATACAAAGCGCTAGCCTTAATACAATATATGAAAATTCACTAAGTACGCGACATTCAAGAAAAACTGAGGACAACCTCCTGCTGACCCACCTGACACAATGCTAGTGTATCTGATGCAAATATTTCTTCTTTATAGACTAATTTCTTTTAATCCTGAAAAATAATGCAGAGGGGTGAGCCTGCAACTCAGTAAATGAACAATATAATATCCTATGAAAATATAACACATCAGCATATGATATTATCAATCACCAGTCCATTTAATAATTAACAATAAACTCTTAGCATGCATATAATT
>CATIWM010174821.1:0-11830 GCA_949671775.1 Mallotus repandus
ATTTCCAATCAATATGTTTATAAGATAATATTTTACAAGTTCTTAATTATATTCTAAATTGTGATTCTCCTACATATATTTGTTATAACTTTTGATTTATATTCTTAGTAGTTAATTAGTATTTAGATTTTTATTACTTAATATTTTAGTTTTATTCTTGTTTGAATTATTATTCCTATTTCAATTTGGTTTGCCTATCCATCTAAATATTTATCCTATTAATACAAAATTGCCGAAATCCCAGTGTTCGACACCCTACTCCTCTATACTAAGTCCTAGAGACTAGGGTAATACAATTTGACCCACTTCAGTAGCACAACAAAGATTCTGCAGCTTTTTGAGAAACCTCTCCTAAATTCTTTAAATTATCCTTGAATTCTTCTTCAATTGTGCTCCAAGCACAAATAAAAAATTTCTTTTTAAGTTCTCTACCAGTCCACTTCTTGTTCCAATTAGATAAAATGTGCCAAGCACACCATCTATGCTCAGCTTGAGGGAGCACAGTCCCGACAGCATCAATTAAGCCCTAGTTCATTAAAACATTAGTAGCTTATTTCCTAAAAAGCTTAATTAATTAGCATAAAAAAAATTATTTCAAAACTTATGAACACCACTCACCTTTTGCATATTAGAAATAAGTGTCATATGTGAGCCATCTCCTAAGTGTAGTTCTTGGTGTAGCCAACACAAGAACCACCTCCAATTATTCTTGTTCTCCTTGTCCACTACTGCCCAGGCAATTGGCAGCATTTGGTCATCACCATCAAGCCCAACAATAGCTAATAATTGCCCTTTGTAAACACCCTTCAAGAAGCATCCATCCAGACCAATTTTTGGTCTATAACCAGATTTTCAGCCCTTCCTAAGTGCATCAAAACATAAAAACATTCGTCTGAAAACCCTTCTACCTTGATTTAATGAATCCTTGCACAATTCAATTTCAGCTTTTATACTTGGATTGCTTTTGTTTTTTTTCAAGTTGTTGAAATTGCACTTTGTAGCTTCCATCAAGTTCTTGAATGATCATTCTTTTTGCTCTCTTGCACTTGTGAAGACTAACATTGATTTTTAAAAGTTCTTTAGTTTCATCTTGCATATCCTTCATCTTGAAAGCTGGATTGTTTTATAACTTTTTCTTGAAGTGATTATCTAAAAACTTAGCACTAGCACTTGGAATTAAGAAGTGCCTAAAGCATCTATGTTCACCAATGAGTGTTTTAATTGCTAAACCAAGATTTTTTCCATCTTTAGAAATCCTCAACATAAATGGACATTGCTTTTCATTTTGACATTTTGCAGTTATCCTCAAAGGCTCATTGGGATTAAGTTTCAGCTTATATCCAAACTGGACATCATATTTACTTATGACCTCCCTTGCTTCGTTAGCATTAGCAAAGGTCATTCCAAGCATTAAATGACCTTGGCCAAGCTATGCATCATATCTGACCCTCTCACTGGGTAGTTTAGAATCATCCTCTAAAGTTGACTCATCTGAGTCTGATTCAGTTTGCTCTAAATCACCCTCTATTTCATCCTCATCTTCACTAACATATCCCTTTGGCCCCACATAATTATATCCATGTATACCAGTCCCATCAGGTGCATTACTACTACCCCCTACCTTTGGTTCAAACTCAATCCTTGTATGCGTATTACCCCCTACATCTAGTACAAATTCATTATATTGTGCATTTTCAGTGACAGGTGCAACTCTTGTTGTAAGTGTAGGTGTAGTTTCAGGTTCAGTTGGATTTGCATATGAACATTGAGTAGGTGCAGGTAGAGCAGGTTCATTATTAATATTCAAATCTTCTAAAGACTCGGACCAATTAAATTCCGTAATATTTGGCTCAGTGTGACCTGAACCTCACCCTCTGTTTTATAAAAATGCCCAGCTCCTGTTTCATTAATATCTTCCCTAATTGTTTCTGAGGTATTATCTATTACTTCTTCTCTAGTACTAGCAGACCTTTTATCACCTACTTCTCCCCGAGTACTAGTCTCCCAAGTTATCTCTAATACTTGAGGCATATACAATAGGGTGTCCACATGATGATCAACATAAAAATTTATTTCTCTAACCCATGAGTATCTACTGATGTAATTTAAAATTCTTCTCACTGTGTTATCATCATGGACTAAAAATAAGCCATCTTTTAATTTCTTTCCCGGTTCAAGCACAAATATTTTCTCAATCGTCTTAAAGCCATAAGTGTTTTGATATCGAAATAACAAGTCTTGATAATATAAGAAATCAAGATCAAAGTCATACAGTATGTCAGTTTCACCATCCACGTATTGAAGCTTCTCAACAATATACTTCCAAGTACTGGCAAAATGAAAAACAAGATCCACAGTAGCTTCCATTTCTGAAAAGAAAACAAAAATCAATGTCACCATCAACAAAAAAGGACCAAAAAATGCACCTTTTTTACAGCAAATAAGCCATGCAATTACACTTACGTACAGACTTTGGTTGCTAGTGACAATGACACATCTTCCTTTTTTATCCCTCTATTCTTTCTCAAACGACATTGGTTCTCTAAGTTTCGAACTATAATTTACTTCAAGGTTAGGGTTAGCAAAATGGGGATTTTGCTTCTATCTTCTCTGAGTGAGGTGCAGAAGTAGTTGGAGAGGAGAGTTAATGCAGAAGAAGCACCAAAATTTCTTCCCAAATAATGTGCAAGAGAGTGTTTCTTCATATGTGGAAGAAATGGGCTCCATTCCAGCTCGTATGGATGCCATGTCATTTAGAAAGGTAACGACACTTCATTTCAATTTCAGACAGCAGTTTATTAGTTTTAATGAGGTGCTTAAAAACTTATTTTGAGCATAAACCTAATATATTTGGACAAAAAAAAGAAAGGGGACATATATGCTCCTAGGGCTAAACATTAGGGGCTAAAATGCACCTTTACCCAAAAAAGAATGATGAATGACAGTATGATCGAGGCCATGACTTGTGTTTTTTTTTAAAAAAAGAAAAGTTTGTAGGGTCATGTGATACACGTGACAAAAGCTGTCGTCATAGCACAGTTAGTTCGGGAAATTAAATATGTGTTCGTGAGATAAAAATAAGAGTTAAAGAAAAATATATTTCTTTCTTTCTTCTTCTTTAGATATTCTATTATAAAATTGGCCATTGTTTGTCAAACGTATTTTTTGATGTGAGATTTTAATTAACCTATAGAAGAAAAATAGAATAGAGGCAAAGAAAAAGAGTTTTACTATTGTTTAATTTGATTACAATGGTTGGCCTTAATGAGTAGTACCTAGAAAGCTAAAATATATAGTATAAGATGTTGGTTACATGAATTAAGGAGAGAAAATCTCTACAAAATGATCAAAGCTATCAATTAGTTGGAGTTATTACCATAAGTGTAAGAATTTATTGCACTTTGAACTTCTTTATCACCAACCATATTTCCTTTAATATTTGTGTGAGTATAATCATCCTTATCACTCCTTAATTTGTGGGATTCCTTATCACTCCATGGACTCACATAATTGTTGCTGAGACAGGGCTGTAGGTGGCTAATACCCTTCCGCAAACTGAGCCGGGGCTAAAGGCACAGTTTGGTCCGGAAGTATGCAAGAGTTGCCTTGGGCACCGGCTTAGTAAAAATATCAACAACTTGATTAGAAGTGGACACATGTTTAGTGACAAGTAATCCAAGTGCAACTCGTTCACGTACAAAATGGTAATCCAACTCGATATGTTTACTCCGAGCATGAAAGACAGGATTAACCGTCATGTATAGAGCACTGATGTTATCACAGTAGAGGACTAGTGGAGATGAGAGAGAAATATAAAGATCTTTAAGAATATAAGAGAGTCATGTAAGTTCAGCAGTTGTATGAGCCGCACGATACTCAGCTTCGATGCTGGATTGAGAAATAGTATGTTGTTTTTGTTGCACACTAAGAAATAATATTTTTGCCAAGAAAGGTACATTAACTAGTGGTGGACCTCCTTGTTATAGGACAGCCAGCCCAATTAGCATCAGAGAAGGCACACAAGTCAAGAGTAGTGTTGGAAGAGAGAAACAAACCAGTGTTAACTATTCCTTTTAAATAGTGAAGTATATGACGAACCAATGTCAAGTGAGCAACTGTAGGTGCGTGCATAAATTGCAAAACATAGTTAACACTATAGGATAGATCTGGTCACGTAAGAGTGACGTATTGAAGAGCACTAATAAGACCAGAAAAGTGACTAGGATCATCAAGGGCAGTTGTGTCTGTAGAGATTTTTGACTTGGCCTCCAAAGGCGTACTCATAGGCTTGCAGTGAAGCATATTAGCTCTTTCAAGAATGGTAAGAGCATAGTGTGACTGAGAGAGATGTAAACCATCAGCTTTGGTAGAGATCTGAATGCCAAGGAAGTGGTGCACCGAACCTAAATATTTCATAGTAAACTCACGACTTAATATTTGAATAAAGGATGTGACAAGCTTTAAGGATGACCCTGTAAGTAGCATATGATCAACGTAGAGAAGCAAAATAAGGAAGCCATGAGTAGAATGAAAAATAAAGAGAGAAGGATCTGTTAAACTACAAAAAAATCATATGAAATAAGAAATTCACTAAACCTATCAAACCAAGAACGTGGTGCTTGTTTAAGCCCATATAGAGCACACTAGAGTTTACCCATATGCAATGGTTTATGTGGATCAGCCATACCTGGTGGTTGTTCCATATATATATCTTCAACAATGTTGCCATGTAAAAAGGCATTTTTGACATCGAGTTGACGAATAGACCAATGATTCACAAGAGCAACAGTTAAGATGATTCAAATTGTACCTAGTTTTATGACAGGAGAGAATGTCTCAAGATAGTCAATACCATCAATTTGATGATAGCCTTTAGCAACTAGATGTGCTTTCAGGCGATCCAGTGTTCCATCAGGTTTAAGCTTTGATTTAAAAACCCACACATCCTGGGTATGTGGAACTAATCGCCATGTCTTGTTGTGATGTAGAGCAACAAGTTCATCAAGCATAGCAGCTTTCTAACCAGGATGTGCTAAAGCTGATCTAACATTTTTTGGTTCATGAGGAATTGAAGCGGATGAGGTTACTGCCAAAGCATATTTGGGATTTGGCTTAACAACTCTAAGTTTGGACCTAGTTACCATTGGATGACTAGTAGGTGCTTCCTAAGTCAGTGATGTGTTTATTGATGCAGGCAGGGGTAAGAACTCAGGTTGTGTATGAGAATGTGGTTCATATACTGGTACAGAGAGAGTGAGTTTTGTGGAATGCTGATCATGAAAGTTAGTGCCAATAGGTTTTGTCATAGTTGCGTCATATTGTAAAGGTTGTAAGGACAATATATCAATCGATGGTAAAGAAAAAGAAGGCGACCATGCAGACATTTATGAGTAGCTTCCTGGTTCAAGAAAAGTGCTAGTAGAAGAAAACCAAGAATCAAAGATATTAAGAACATGTGACGAATTAGTAGAAAAAGGTGCATATATGAATGGAAAGGCAGTCTCATCGAAAACAACATGGCGAGAAATGAAGAATTTTCTACTAGGAGGATGGAAGCACTTGTATCCTTTATGCTTTTAAGTGTAACCTACAAAAACACATAAAAGAGTTTTAGGATCAAATTTATAATTTCTTGTATCCCATGTATATGGAAAGCATTTAGAACCAAAGACTCGAAGCGATGTGTAGTCAGGATGAGTTCCATGTAAATGAAATATGGAGTATCAAATTGAAGAGCAGTAGATGGTAGCCGATTAAGAAGAAAAACAACTGTAGTAAATGCTTCCATCCATAAATAAAGAGGTGCATTACTGTGAAACAACATAATCATACCTAATTCGCATATAATCCTATGTCTTCTCTCAACAATACCTGTTTGCTATGTAGTATAAGGACATAAAATCTGATGAGTAATACCTGTTGCAAGAATGTGTGATGATAGTCTAGAATTAACAAACTCTCCTCCACCATCTAAGTGGAAGACTTTTATTTTTTTATTGAACTGTCTTTCAACATATTGCTTAAAAGCTAAGTAAGCAGTAAAGAAATCAAATTTATGTTTTAAGGGGATAATCCAAGTGTACTTTGAGAAGTCATCAACTAAACATGCATAAAACTTAAACTTGCCAATAGATAAAATAGGAATAGGTCCCCACAGATCACAGTGAATTTTATAAAAAATACTAAAACTAGAATTTTCAGAATGAGTAAAAGGAAGTCTACTCAATTTTCCTAATTGACAGTTGTCACATAAATGTTCTGTCCGTAAAGGACCTCTAACATCAATTAATCCTTTATTCTTTAACAACTGAACAGTTAAAGCTTGAGGGCAGCCTAGACGTTGGTGTCAAATGTCTGTTGTACCAAATTTGAAACGATAAGAGAAGTGTGCTTTTGTACCGGATGCCCTGTTTTCTGTTCCTTTACAATAAAATCAACATAAAAAAATTCACAATTAACAGGAAATTGAGAAGTTAATTGACTTATTGAGAGCAAGTTTCCTTTTAAATTTGGAACTAAAAGAACATTATGAAGAGGCAAGACCTTACTTTTTTGTTTAATATATGAATCACCAACTCTTGTGATTGGTATAAAAGAGCCATCTCCAATTATAATTGAATCAGATCCGGAGTATGTGTGATTGTTAGTTAACATACCTTGTTTACCTATAATGTGATTTGAAGTTCCTGTGTCAGAAGTCCATTCTGTCTCAGCAATGGAATTGTCTAAAGTGAGGGCAGCAAGAGCTTATTGGATTGCATCATTTTGAGTTATTCTTTTTGGTATCCACCAACAAATCTTGGCAATATGGCCTGATTTCCCACAATATTGACATGTTTCATTTTGATATAAATTTCATTCCGCTGTAGTCATACGACGTTCTCCTGGTAGTGGTGGTCGTCATTGTTGTATAGTTGACATTGAATTATCTGAATAGCTTCAATTTTGGTTTTGAAATTGTTGTGCTTGAAATCCACGACCTGAGGAAGTAAAGGCATTGTTGCGATTCTTAGAAGAAGTACTCTGAGATTGCCTTTGCTGCTGACCATAAAAGGCTAGATGTGGAGTAAGTTGAGAAAGAGAGACATATGAATTATTTGAAAACCAGTTACAACATTGATCAAGATTTTGCAGCTGTGAGATCAACTCTGAGTAGGTTAGTCTTGGCAGATTTAACATTGTTGTTGTAAAGGTTTCATATTGTGGTCCAAGACTTGTGAGAAGGCAAAAAACTTTTTCTTTGTCTTTTATAGGTTTTCCAATAGCAGCAAGATCATCACATAAACCTTTAAACATACGTATATGATCTCCAATGGTCTTGTTATCATCTTTGCGAAGATAGGTGAGCTGTTGTCGCAGTGTAAACGCTTGCTCTTGAGATTCCTAAGCATAGGCATCTTTCAGTGCTTTCGAGACGGCAAGTGCTGTGTCTAAGCCAATGACAAGTCCAAGCGCTTCTTTAGAGAGGGTTCCAATAATCTAATCTCGGAGAAGAAGGTCAGACTTTTGCCAAGGAACAAATCTTTTATCAATTGTGCAGAAGTATTTTCTGCATCTGTGGCGTTTGGATTTGAAGCAACAAATTTTGTTTGGACTGGTGTTTCATTGGTGAGATGGCCAACTAAGTCTTGGCTTTCTGCTAATCCTAGGACTTGTTCTCTCCATAATGGGTAATTGGTTTGTGTGAGTTTGAGTGCGACAAAATTTCCAACATTCAAAGATAATGATGTCATGGTTATTAAGAAATAAAAGACAGGACTCTTCCTGCTCTGATACCAAGAAGAAAAATAGAATAGACACAAAGAAAAAGAATTTTATTGTTGTTTAATTTGATTACAATGGTTGGCCTTAATAAGCAGTACCTAGAAAGCTAAAATATATAGGACAAGACGTTGGTTACACAAATCAAGAAGAGAAAATCTCTACAAAATGATCAAAGCTATCAATTAGTTGGAGTTTCCTTCATCTGTTGAATTACCATAAGTGTAGGAATTTGTTGCACTTTGAAATTCCTTATCATCAACCATATTTCCTTTAATATTTGTGTGAGTATAATCATCTTTATCACTCCTTAATTTGTGGGATTCCTTATCACTCCATGGACCCACATAATTATTGCTGAGACAGGGCTGTAGGTGGCTAATACCTATAAAATATTATATAAAATTATTAATTTATAATATATACTTTGAATATTTTACAACTAATAAATAATTATATATGTGTATATTATATGTTATAATAGGATTTCTTAAATTTAAAAAATAAGTTAGTATGAAATTACTTAAACTGATGAAAAATTAAAGAAAATTGTATGGTAATCAAGTATTTACTACTTTGATGGCTAAAAATAATAATTATTTTTAAAAATTGAATAGAAGAAATGGAATGATTGCACTTTTACTTGGGAATTTTAAAACTTTAATTGAAATTAAAGTTAATAACGGCATATTGATACAAATTGAATGCAGTTTTATAGAAAATTAACTAGTTTTATAGAAAATTAACTAATTTAATGCTCCAGATAGATTGAAATAAAAATTGATTTGGAGAGTAAGTTTTAAAGTTCTTCGAATGAATTTACTGAACAATGGATATGAGTTATTATTATTATTATAGTTAGGATTTAAATTTTATTTCTATTTTTGCATTGATTTAAGTTTTTTCCTTTTTTTAATTAGGATTTGACTTTCCCGATTAGAAAATGTTTTTATTTTCTTATCTAATTAAATCGAGATTGATAGGTTCGTGTTCGTCGATAAATACCTAAGTCTTAAGGTTGTAATAATCAATTTTTTAGCTTCAATAAAATTCTTCAAATCTCCAAATTTTTGGTATTTTTTGGAATTAATGAATATTTTTAGCTTCAATAAAATTCTTCAAATCTCCAAATTTTTGATATTTTTTGGAATTAATGAATATTTGATGCCTATTTTTTTTATATTACTTATGAATCAATAGACTATAAAGAATAATTTTTTTATATATATACGCAAATCAATGAATTATAATATTTATCCCTTTTATCCTTTTGTTTTATTTCATTTCATTTAAACTTCCACTACTTTAAAAAATGTACTTTTACAGCCATCTCCAACCGAAAACTTCAAAATGCAGCAAATTTTATTCCAAAATGCATCTACTACAGTAAATTTACTCCAACTAATTACTTCATTTTCAACTCCAAAAAAAATATTCTTCACATATTCCTATCCAATATTAATATTTTATTATTAATACATTTTACATATTACACCCACAATTTTTCTGACCGTTTTCTTAAATCGATTGTTAAATTAATGCTAATCTATGGTTGTTAAATTTTTACTATCCAAATATTAATATTATTTAAGAAAAAAATTATTTAAGTGACAATATTAATATTATTTAAGTAAAAAAATTAAATCAAATGTATATGTATTTGGTAATAATAAGATAAATATCATATAAATTTGGACTAAATTGAACAAAATTATTTGGACTATATTGAAACAAATGTTAATAAAAGATTGTTATTGAAATTAAAAAAAAAGTACAAATGCATCCAATTGCTGCAACTATTCAAAAGATGCAAAATGAAGCCACAAATGAAGGTGCAGCTGGGTTGGAGGAAAAATGCAGCTGCAACAAATGATCTATTCAGAGAAGTTTCTGTGCAGAAGGGAAGCAAAAGCTAAAGAGATTACAAAACACATTCTAGGAGTTGAAACCCCCATTTTATCTTGAAACATCAACTCCAGAATGGCAGTAGGAGGGCTTTTGAAGGTGAATGAAGCCAATGGGCGAAGACAGAGCACGAGTTGCCAAAAAATCTGCATACTGGTTAGCTTCTCGCAGAATGTGAGTTATTTCAACCCTCCAATCGGTTTTAAATATGATATTTACTTGTGAAAAATGTAATATTGGTGCTATGTATGAGCAATCTTGTTAATGGAAAATATGTGAGAGTTCAAAATTATTTTTCACTGCCTTCAGTTTCTTATTTCTTGGCTCTTACCACCCAACATGGTCTCCAGCAATTTACAGTTCCTTGTTTCTAAGCTTAAAGATGGTGGAAGCTCCGGTAAGGAACGAAGACTCTGGCATGAGTCTAAGTTCAAGTGATAAAGTCAAGGAAGTCTATTGATACAGCTTGGAAGGCTCTCAAGGTGCTTGCAATCATAGAGGTCCAAATACCCTAAGCAACTTAAGACGTTCAATCGATGGTGGTATCTCTTTAATAGCTGGTCCAGTTAAATAAAGAGTTTCCAAAGATTTCAAGTTACAAATGCTGTCAGGAACCCTCTTTAGATTTCTGCAGTAATTCACATTAATCCACTTTAAATTGTTCATGGGCTCCAGGATTTCTGGGAAACTCTTAAGCTCTGACCAACTGTATAGTTCAAGTATCCGAAGCATAGTTACAGGGTACTTTCATCTCCCCCAAGTACCACGATCTGGTATTCAAGTACCAAAACATGGTACTTTTGAGTTCCAGATCTCTTTGGTACTCGATCCGGAACTCTAAAAATAGAGTACCAATTATTTTTGAAGGAATACAATACACTACTAAATAAGAAAGACTGAAAAAAAAACTAAACCAATAAAAAAGAATAAGTACTTTCTCATTTCTAACTAATAACAATTACTCAAATATCAAAAATTTCAAATGCCAAATGTTAATAATCAGTTTTCTTTTCTCTACCAACTCTTCATATTCTTACTTTTTTTTTCTCTACATTCCCTCTCTTTCTATCAAAAATATTAAAAATATACGTTTGTACCACATACCAAAAAAGTGTACCGGCTAAGCCTACCCTCCAGAGTATTGTATATATTGACACTGGAGTTATAAGCAACAGTATCCGTACCACGAACCGAAACGTACCACGTACCTGGTAACTATGATCCGAAGAGATTTCAATTTATAAAGGTTGCTTGCTAAACTCGAGAATCTACCATCGCAATTATTAATAGTTAATCGTACAAGTGTCGAGGAAATCAGGATTGATGACACTGTTGATTTCACATTTTCTATTGCAGTGCAATCTAATCATAAATCTCCTACATTTGCTTGAAACTCTGGACATTCTTTTATTCTTGGGCAACTGCATTAATTCAGATCTTTTAAGACTTTCAAATTGATCTCGCTTGGAATACTCGTCAGGTTAAAATAACTGCTGAGATAGAGGAACTTCAGGTTCTGAAGATATTGAATGGAGCAGTGAACCTCTACTAGACTGTCATAATACCAGAGAATGATTTTCTTCATATTTATGGCCTTTGATAGATCAGGAATTTTAGTCAGATATTTAGACATCGAAAGGTCAATCTCTCTTAATTTGGGAAGATACTATGGTTACAAAAAGAGAGAAATTAAAGAAAAGGATATATGAGAGCAGCTAATATTAAAAATATTAGTGTATACATATACTTGTGTTCCTGTCCATAACTTTTTAGCCTTGCTGTTGGGCAGCATAAGCACAACTAAATTTTCTGGATTGAATTTTGCTGGTAGCTAGAGATTTCATAGGGAATTCAATCCAGTAGAAATCCTCAATTCACTGGGAAGAGATTCAAGGCGGTTGCCAGAAATCTGCAGTTTATTTTTTCTGCGACTATTAGATACTGACCATGGTGAGTTTCGGTGACCAGAATTTGAGATGCCTTAGGTGACAAATGTTGTGGAATTCATGTTAATTTCCACCAATAATAAATTCACCTGGATAACTATTATCTAGGTGACTAGAGTGAAAACGATTGTACTAAAAATCACCCCAAGATAAAATTCCCAGGAAAGTGGTGGGGTCACAATGCCTCCTTAAAAACCACTCCTTAGACAGAATTTTAT
>CATIWM010174853.1:0-10396 GCA_949671775.1 Mallotus repandus
AAAACTAATTTGGGCTTGTATATGGGCTGAAATCACTTATTTAAGTTCAGAACTATGTTATTTTGCTATTATACTTATGTGGCGGCTAGGTTTAATAGTTTTTTTTTAGGGTTTTCTTGTGTTAGGAGGCTATAAAAGCACCTCTTATAGTGTGTTTTGGAGACATACGAATTTCATTAAAAAAAATAGACTTTGTTTTTTTTCCCTTTTACATATTGCTTGAATTCTTGAATTCTTGTTGAATGCATAAACCACTTATCAAGGAATTGATCTATCGTTGTGGCGTGTTAAGGGTTAGGGTTTAAAGAACTTAGTTTTCTTTAGGTTCTAATCTTGATCAACCTTTTTGCAATCTGATCTAAGCGATTCTTGGGCGTTTGAAATTCAATTGTTCTTGGGTTTTCAGGTTAGTAATTCACAGGTTCATATATATATTAGAGTTTGTGGTTCTATTCCTTGGGGGTTCTTAACAGGTAGCCTCATATGAAGTGATGTGAGTTAGCCCATAGTCTAGAAATAGCAGTTGAATTATTAAAGCATTTTGAGATAAGATTGAAAACAACAAAGACGTTAGACGATACATCCATCTTTATAAAATTTCTCATTTTTCATCAATTTTCTTGTTCTAGTTTCTCTCTAATTTTTGTTTTATTTGAGTTTTTCTTCTTCAGATTATAATTTTCAAGGGGAAAAAGGATTCAACATTAATTGGATATTCTTCATTTCTTGTTTGGTAATTTTGGAGGGTTTGAAGTCTTTTCTTTAGTTTTACCTTTTTTTTATTGTAATTCTTTTTTATTGTTTCTCGTTTCTACAACAATTTTATTGCAGTTGATTTCATTTATTTGTCATTGTACTCTTCTTCTTTACCATCTATTGCATTGTTGTTGATATAATTAATTTTAAATATATTGTTATTGATGAATGTCGTTAATTTTCTATACTATTGGTGTTAATATTATTGGAGGTAGTGGTAGTGGTGGTTAATTTTGTTGACAATGGTGATGGTGTTGGGGAGAACTGGGATTAATTTTGACAAGAATGTTGATGACAGTTGTGGCAGTGGCAAAAAAAAAAGCCATAAAAAAACAATGATGGTAGAGTTATGGAGCTGAGATTTGTTGAGAAAAGGAATGAGGATATAAGAAATGTATGGTGGCCATTTTTTTTATTAAAAGGAATTGTGAAATTTGTACAGTATAGGATGTGAAGATTTAATTATTAGTGAAAATTCTACATGGCACTCATGTGACATGACAGACTAATGTGATAACATTTTGGATGATATTATTGTCAACATGGACATACTTCTAGCCATGTGTACACTTTTCATTACAGATAATAGATTAGAACTAACGAGTAATGTTTTAATTATTTACTAAACTCAATTGTTAACAATAAAATTTATAGGACTAAATTGAAAAAAATCGTACAACTAATAAGACTGAGTTTGTTATTTTCCCTTTTTTAAAAAATGTTAGCAGAAAATGAGGATTTAATCTACTATTTATGATTGAGGGCACCACAATAATGAATTCCAAAAGCTCCGTTACAATAATAATTTTTTTTAAAAAAAGGAAAAATGTATATTTTTGCCCCTAACATTTTCAACGATGCGCTGATAAGCCCTCTTCATTTTTTTTGGCTAAAAAAAATATAAATTTTATAAAACTAGCTTTCTAAACCCCTCTTTTTAACTGAGATTTTAAGTAGTCGTTATTAATGCTGACATGGCTAACAGCTGGTCCCACCATACAAAATAAATATTTTCTAATTTAACCAAAAGTTTCTTATTCATCTAAAGTTCATTTAATTCCAATACCACCCTGTACAAACATATCAAAAAGGGGGAAGAAAAAACTTTCACCTGAACATCCAGCAGAACATAAGACAATAAAGCAAGATATCATTAGACCTTAGGGCAATTGAAGCTGCAAGGTGGCTAAGGGTAAAAGAGCTTCGCAAAATTACGCGTAGCTCTGGGTCATGCATGTAACCATAAGATCACCATCTTCCAAAACAACGCTACCAACATGCCATTCAACACAACATGTATACTTCGGGTACTCAGCCATCAAACTCTAATTAAATCTATCATAAATGGCAAAGTTCACCTTCCTCCTTCATAGCTCTTCTCTTCTTGGCTGATGCTTCCATCTACCAAACAACTGTCACCGTCAACGAGGAGCATGCCAAACAGTGTTCTTTTTTTTTCAATAATAAAGATTTTTGTGTATTAAGTTTTCTTAATTCGCCAGAAATTTATAATCCCATGTTAAGATTGCTCAAGTTACAGCTAAAAAGTACACCAAAAACACTATCATCTGTATTCCTTAGGCAAGCGGTATCCAGACATGACTAGCTTGGCAGCAAACATTTTGCCAGTCTTGGGCATGACATAACAGTGTAAAATCAAGTTGAATTCTTTACTGGAAGATTACTTCCCTTCAATTTGGATGATAATGTTTTAGAGGTATTCAAGCATAGCAAGAGCAGAGCCTAGTCCCCTCAATTGTTTGCATGGATCAAAAAAAAAATCTCCATAGACAAGCATACCTGGTTAATAAAACAATACTTGTTTGCAGTCTAAACCCAAAATTTTGCTTGCTTTTTGATCAGTATAATAGCATCCCAAAAAGACACCTAAGGCCATCTCCAACCATGCAGTAAATTTGTTGTTTTTAAGCAAATTTGCTGTCCAACCAGACAACAAATTAAGCAGCAAATTTGCTGCATTTGAACAGTGTCTCAGCTATTTTGCTGGACACTGTTCATCCCAGCAATTACTATTCACTTTTTTTTTACACTTTAGTCCTCTACTTGTACAATTGTAGTATTTTAGCTCAATTTCATCCTAATTATTTTATTTTCTTTTATATAATATTTATTTTGTTCACTTTGTAATTAACAAAATATAAAATTAGTTTAATGTCTTATTATTTATATTTTTGTTATTTATATAATTATTTATATTAATTACATATATTATTAATTATTTTATGTAATTGGAAGGTTTTATGTGTTTTAATAAAATAAATTGTGATATTTTATATTATAATAATAAATGACAGTTAATACTTATTAGACTATTATTTTTAAACTAATTTTGATTCCAATTATATAAAATTTGGATTAAGATAATTAATTATTAAACTAACCTATCATTAAAATAAATATAATATTTAATTATATAATATTTATAAATGACTATTAAAATTAAATAATTTAGATGAATATATAAAAAATATAAAGTATGGGTGCAATTTGTAAAAATAATAAAAAGTAAACAAATAATAAATAATAAGAGATATAAAAGAATATATTAAGAATATTCTTTTTGATGTGTAAATTGATGTTAGGAGTTGGAGATGAAACACTGTTCAAACAACAAATTTAATTGCAAATTTAATGTAAGGTGTGCAGTAAATTTACTGTTTGGATTGAAGATGACCTAATCCACAATATCACAAACCTGCCCATTCTAGCTGACATGTTACACAGGCCATTACCTCATTAGTTACAATATTCGCCACTGCTGCAGGAAGAATTATACGGTTGCAATTATGTGTTTCTTTTGTTAGTTGGAATAGATTCACCATTATCATCATGAACAGGTCTTAGACAGGTCTTGGTGGTAAGAATCAATGGGTTTTGAGAAGATTGGGCCTATGTGATTGCAAATTTGTTGAATTAGTCTGTTTACTAAGCAATCGATAGAGCAACAAAAAGAAGTAGATGAGGGGTGATGAATGCTTCTGAAGGGTGGGCGATTAAAACCAATCGGTGAGGCAATTGATTTTGCTTGTGACGGTGACGGTGGGTTTGGAAGGATTTGGAAGGAGAGGACTTTTGAGAAAGAAATAAGATAAGATTTAGGTCAAAACAAAAAAAAAAAATAATAATAAAAAATTATTTTTGTATAATGGGGTCTAGTACTATTAATAATGAAACGGATGCTCAAGGTTTCCGTTAGTCTTTGTTAAAAAGAAGGGTTTAGAGAGCTTGTTTTATAAAATTTGTATTTTTTGAGTCTGAAAAAACGAAGAGGGTTTATCAGTGCCTCGTTGAAAATATTAGAGGCAAAAATGCATTTTTTTCCTAAAAAAAAACTTTAACGACAATGCAAATAATCAAACTGGAGACCTTAAAGTTTCAAAACCCAGTATCTGTCATCTTATTTAGACCTCATTAGCTTAGATTCATAAAGTTTGTTAGCACGGAATTGAACAGTGGTGTGATGTTTGCTAGGCAGGTTAGGTTGACATAGTTGAATTAATAACAGCATCAAGTCAGCGGCAGACGAGAACGTAGGTTGGGGCCGTAGACTTTTTAACTGCCAAAAGTCATTTTAATTTGGTTTGGATTCTCCTAACAATTTCATTCACATTCACTTTGTGCATGCTCATGCTATTTTGCCACCTTTCACATAATTACCAGACAATTTTTCTTTTCGAAAAATGTTTATCATTCCAGATGTAACATCCAATAATCATATTTATAACGCATAGTTAGGTTCATTATATACATATATATATATATATATATACTATAAATTTAACGGTTTAGTGTGATATGCTATATATATTACATCAAATGATTACACCTATAGTGATATATATTAAATTTTTTATTAGTTAAATATAAAATAATTAAAATACATTATAAATTGAATAATTTAGTATAATATTTTATGTATAAACAAAAATTTTATCTCTTTTTTTTCAAAATAAAAAAAAAACTAGGTGGTGAGAAAAATAGTCAAGGAGCTTGGAAAGATTAGTTGAATTTGTAGAGAAATTGCAAACAGCTGAAATTTGCATTGAATTAGATTATCAAAATTCAACTTGGTAGAAAAAATGTGAGATTTGAGTTTAATTAATTTGTTTCTCTATTCTATGCAAAGAAAATATTAAAAAGATGGCCACTCCACTAGAGTGGTTCAAAATCCCACCTGAGTTTTTTTTTTTTTTGTTAATGGCTACTTAATTATGTATAAAGATGGAGGCTTGGGTTAGGTTTTGAGTGCTAATTAGCATAATGTGATTATGATCTATATAGCATGGAAGCAAAATAAGAAATGTAAAAAACGGATATGGTAAAATAATATTTTAAAAAATATAAAAAATAGAAACATAGAAAAAATTTATAAATATTAAAAATATAAAAATATGTAGATAAATACTAAAAATATATAAATATTAGAAAATTTTATTTATTACTATCAATTATTAGTATAATTATAGATTTTTTTTTGCAATACATCTTCTTTCTTATTTAGAAAACAAATTAAAAAATATTTTTCAAGTTAGAACCATTTCAAAAACGTGTTATCTAATTTTTTTTTTTTTGAAAAAGTGTAGAAATGGTTTCAAAACATTTTTAAGAAATTTTTTGAAGTTTTTGATAAAAAAAAACCCTTTTCGAAGAAATTTTTGAAATGTAAAAATATCTACTGAACGAGTTTATGTGCATCATAAATATGTGATTATTGTAAAAGAGATGAATAACTAGCTATAATTAATTACTTCTAAACAAAAATATAAATATATAAATATATATATATATAGTTTAATTGTAGTTTCTAGAATGCTGGACTTTCATTAGTCACTAGTCTAAGTAGTAGATCCGACTTGCGTATATATCTTTGAATCTGATATGGTGTTTATTTAATACGTGGATATAGTTTTATGCCTCCAAATATTAATTTATTATTTTGTTGGCCTTACATTCAACAAGAAAAAGAAACAACTACGAGAGTGAGAGTGCAGAGTTTTGATTTAAGACTCTGCCATATCTGTGGTGGAAAGCTTAGCCAACATGCCAAGCACTGGCGGACTTAATATATTGTTTTCTGTTTCAACAATAATGGTATAACAACATCTAGAACACATATATTTTTGTATTATGTTCGAAATAAAATGTAGGACATGGGATTTTTGGTGGAAATTTTGTATATTGGTATGTATGATTTTAAGTTTAAATTTCCAAGATTCATTTTTTTCTTTTTATTTTAGTTTTTTTGTAATTAATTTTTGTTAATCATTTTGTTATTATGTTTAAAATTTATAATATTTATATAATCTCATACGTTTAATAATGGAAAAAGGAGCATCTAGGCTCCTGATATTTGGGCCATGGTTCACTTGAGTCCTAAAAATTCATTTTAGACCAAACGGCCTCTTAACGTTGCTTTAAATGGTCCAAATACACAAATTAATTGACTGTTAATTCCCAACGTTACAAAACATATAGGCCGCTCATATCAAGCTTGCAACATTAAACTCGTCATCATCTTCTCCAATCCCAAACGTGAAACCCACCATCTTCAAACTAGAGAATTCAAACATTAACAATCGCAGCCACTGACTTCCCCGTACCTAGAACTGGAAGCCAGCCACCAGGAAGATTCTTCCAGCAGGGTGCTAGAAGAGTTTTACCTGCATCCTGAAGATGGTTTAGGATCTGTAATGGCTAATAGCTCAAAAGGGTTAACAACATATGCCTTTTCGCTTGTTTCTCTGCAACTGGAAATTGATTTGGCATTCGAAGAAATAGCATGAACCCTGACAAAATTAAAAGTCTTAAGACTATCTTGAATGGCCATTAAAAGTTGAATGTCTGATGCGTTAGGATGCCTTCAACGACCTCGACCCCGCTGATTTTATTCAGCACTTCGTTGATACCAAAAGCTTGTTGGTATCTGGTATAGGAAAAAGTATAGAATAATACTATTTCTTTTGGATTTTAAGAGTCCAATACAACAGTGAAGAATCAAAATTTCTATTAACCATATAAAATAAGTTCCTACACACCTGCAAGGCAGCATTATGCTTGCTACGAGACACGTGGCCTCTGTGTTCCATGGCATCATGCCTCTATAGATAATCAGAAAAAAATGGATGCTATATATATATACCTCAAAGTTGTGAAGCGGAGCTCAAATGTCATTGAGAAAGGGTTAAAAGTTACGAACAACATCCAGAAAAGAAAAAAAAAAGATGCAGCGCCCATGACAAGTTTAAATAACTGCTAGAGATATGTATAGTGGAGCCTGGCATTTCTTTTACTTAACAAAGTACCACAAAAATAAATCTCTCTTTTGTTGTGAAATTGATGGCTCTAGTCTTCTGGTGTAAACTATTCCGGTATTCCCACTCTACAACCATATACAATTAAAGTAAAGAAAAAATTTGGCATGAAATATTCGCTTCAGTTGTGATTTATCAGTTTTCAAAGTAGCAGTTATATTAAACTTGATCTAAAATGAGATTACTGATAATAAGCAAGAACAAATGCATCAGCTGTAATCCTTATTATGTGTCTATTTATCACAGAAATACCATAGTCCATAGCTGAAAAAAATGATTCAATGGTTCCGCCTTGACCTTGCTCCTTTTTCAAAGACAGTTCTGTTTTTAGCTTTTTTGGCTCCCCCTTTCAGTCTATTTTACTCCAACCAACGCAAATTAACATAACCTAACAAAAATTATAGGAGAGTCAAATAAAAAAGAAAAAACATAATATAGCTAATGCAAAACACTGTTAATAGCCAGCTAATTAATTCAGAACAATAATTTCAACTTTCAAATAAACAAAAAGAGCATGTTCCAAATCTGAGATTGTGGAATGAATGCTATTAATATTTAGGGCTATAGATGTGCATGGTTGATACTTAAAAGGAATATCACCTAGCATCCCATCCCTAAACTTGCAATTATGAGTTGATAAAGGGATAGAAGTCCATGCAACAGTCGATGAAGTCGTACTACAAAAGATTAACACATAACCAACCACCACTGGTTCTTATCAATCATTTTCAATCTCAAATTCAATAATTTTAACTGACCAATCAAAAAGTTGGTGCAAGTTATATGCCATATTAACTTCATTTAGTCAATCCAGAAAATATACAAAGAACTTTTGACATGCAGAACTAGAAAGTTGTAGTCCAATATACTCAACTTGCCCAGATAATTTTCCTTCGTTCTACGTAGGGATATATTTCATGCAAAACTATAGATCAATATTATAAATTTGCATTTCAGTGAACAAAACTAGATTGGATTCTCAAAATTTTTTGATAATAAAGCACAAAAATTTACCTTTTCTATGCTTGGATGGTTTGACATCATTCTTTACAATTAAAGTAGGAAAAAGCAGCCTGTTAGTAGGTATAGGTTTCTTTGGTGGTTCCAAAATCTTAGAAGAAATGAGAGATGAAAAAATAATAGCATCAATAGCCTGAGGTTGTTTTTGCCGCGGATGAAGTTGAGGTGGAAGTAGCTGCAGAAGTGGCAGTGGAATCATCTTCTAGAAGAGTAGCCGAGAGAAGAGCAACGAGTTGTTGTTGTTGATGGTGAATACTTTGCTACATCATGGTATTGAAATGCATGCAATCATATTTCGTAAGTTATTTGCTTGTTGGGAAGACAATTATTTGAATTCAGTGACGAGTTTGAAGATGGTGGGTTTCACATTTGGGATTGAAGAAGATAATGATGAGTTTAACGTTACAAGCTTGATGCTAACGTCCTGTATGTTTTTGTAACATTGGGAATTAACAGTTAGTTAATTTGAGTGTGTTTGGGCTATTTAAAGCAACGTTAAGAGGTTGTTTGGTCCAAAACGAATTTTCGAGGCTCAAGTGAACCATGGCCCAAACATCAGGGGCCTACATGCACCTTTTCCCTTAATTAATCTATGAGTACTTATCAAATGATCAAGTTTTTTAAAACAATATTTTTTTAACAACTATATATATATATGGGGATTTGAACCCTCACAACACTACATAAGCCAAGCCCCACGTGACTTGTGGATTTACCATCCAACCAAAGGAGTTAGCTAATTTTTTAAAACAATATTGATATCCTATATAAGTATTCTACTTTGATATGGACATTAATCACTAAAGGAAAAGGGATACTTGGATTATACAAGGAGTCTAGTAGTTAGATTTATATGAAGTAAAAAAACCCAAAACAATACGGACAATTACTCTTATCAACAAAGAATTATAATCACATCAGGTTTATGCATTATTTATTCCTATATATACTCCTTATTACTCTCAAAACTCTTTACTAAACTCTTTACTAATTTAGGTATTGAAGTGTTTGTAGGGACATTATGCAGGATTCAAAAGAGTTCCCAACTCAAGTTATCAAATACAGTGAAAGATTAAATTTTGAATTTTCATTTTCCATTTTTTAGTTTTTATATATACTTCTCGTTTAAGCATTGAATTCGAGTCATGGTATATTTTAAATTTTTTTTCTCTTTTTCTTCTTGAGCTAATAATGGGGTGTCCTTAAGAAATTGGTTTGGTATGGTGGTTCTACCACTAAGTCCATCCTTAAGTTAGAGACCCTTAAATCGAAGTCCTCAAATATGGGTCCTCCATAGCTATCTATCAAACACAAATATTACTTCAACTACAACATATTTTCATAAATATTAATTTTTTTATAAATTTACTTTTATTATGCTTTAATCAATATCAAAAGCTTATGTGTAAAATTCTATTTTTCAAATATTAAATTTCATTTTATAAGAAAATAAAATTTACTTTACAAATTCTTTTAGTGTTACATTATTAGAGTATAAAATAGCAATATATATATCTATAATATATATAAATGTACGGGGTGGGGTAAATAGAAAAAATTACGAAAAAGTCTTTATTTTTTATTATATAAAAATTGGATAATTTTATCATTTACTAATAAAAATAAAATAAAATTAATTAAAATATAATTTTAATTTGATAGAAAGTCTATTTACTATTTTAATTAGGTTAACTTCTATTTTATCTTTAATAAAAATTAAATTAACTAAAATATAATTCTAATTTAATTAAAAGTATGTTTCCTATTTGAATTAGGCTAGCTTCTACTTTATCTCTAACAAAATTAAATTAATCAAAATATAATTTTAATTTAATTGAAAGTATATTTGCTATTCTAATTAGGTTAATTTCTATTTTATCTCTAATAAAAATGAAATTAATTAACATACAATTCTAATTTAATTAAAAGTATGTTTACTATTTTAATTATGTTAATTTCTATTTTATCTCTAACAAAATTAAATTAATTAAAATTTTAGTTCTAATTTTGTTAAAATATATATTTTGATGTTTTTATAAAATTTAACAAAAAAGAGTTAAATTAAATTAATTAATATTTATCATTTAATTGTTAGTTTAATTTTAAAAAATTACATTAAATTAATTTTTGTGTAAATAAAAGTATTAATATTAAAAATATTAAAAAAATAAAGTGTCATAGCTCAAATAAAAAATTTACTGAATTGTAATAAATTATAAATTTAATGCGTTGTAATATTTAAATTGTTATATAAAAAAAATATAACTTTGATTATTTTTAAATTTTTT
>CATIWM010174875.1:0-30699 GCA_949671775.1 Mallotus repandus
GTTAAAAATGTCAAGCATCTATTGTATGCAAGTGACTAATACATAACATATTTCTCTTATCCAATCAACTTAACAAATAAACTTATAATTATTTATTTGTTTGTGTTATATTCACATAAAACATTAAGTTATTCACTTACCAATATTATTTCCTTGCATTTGCTTGAATTTTCTTGTGTGACAACCTCTTTTCCAATTTTTTTAGCTAAAATAGATCATAATTTACTTGTCTCAAATACTTAATAATAAGAGACCCTCATCTAGCATGATAACATCATTAAATTACTTAAACATGTAAGACTACCAACTATAATAGATTTAATAGGGTGAATTTAAAATTTTCTCAAAAATTCAATACAATGAATCTTAAAATGAAACTTTCCAGATCACTAACCTTATATATCTAAAATAATTTAAAATTGATTTTGTTTCAATTGCAGGTATGTAGAGAAAGAACCCTAAGATTGCATAACATGCATATCATATAGACATGAGAAATGCATGTAGGGTTTAAATTGATTAATGGCAAAAATAAGGGGCTTAGATTGGTTTAGCTGTTGTTGTTGTTATTATTATTATTATTATAATTAAAAAAAAAAAGGGTGCTGCAATGGAGTATGTGGCAGCATCTAATGGAAAAAGAAAAAGAAATAAGAAGCATCCGAGACAAAAGGGGAAAAGGAAGGAAGAGAAGGGTGGTCTTCCTTCTTCTTATTCTTCTTAAAAAAAAAAGGTAAATTATCAAGTAAAATAGAAGGTCTAGAATCCATTTCAGAGCATAATCTTAATCTTCAAAAGCCTTAGATGTTTATCTGGTAAGTAATTTTAATATTTTTGTTGAATTAAGTTAGAGTTTATAAGATATAAAATTTGGGTTCTTAGGATCTGGTTTTTCAGTCTTATTATTTTCATCATAACTTAAGCTAGGGAGATTCAAATTGAGTGTTCTCTGATGATATTAAAATTTTTGAGATGTATACTACGAAACTTATAGAAATAGGAAAAATCTAGTTCTATTGTTTTGATATTTATTTGGGCTGAACATTTTATTGCTCAGTTTCCAATGATGGTTTGAATATGGTGGATTATTTCTTAGGGTTCTTACTCTATACACCTCCAATTGAAACAAAATCAATTTTAAATTACTCTAGATACATAGATTTAATGATCTGGAAAGTTTCATTTTGAGATTCAGTGTATAGAATTATTGGTGAATTCTTAAATTCACCCTATTAAATCTATTATAGTTGGTAGCTTCATATATTTAGATAGTTTAGTGGTGTTATCATGCTAGATGAAGTTTTTTTTTTGGGTGTTTCAAAACAAGTTAATTGTGATCTATTTTAGCTAAACCAAATGGAAATGCGGCTGACATACAAGTAAATACAAAAAGGAGCAATAAAGGTTAGTGGATAACTTAATGTTCTATGTGATATAACACAAATAAATAAATATAAATTTATTTGTTTAGTTGATTGGATAAGAGAAATATGTGTTTTCTAATTACTAGATGCTAAATTTTAATTATTGTGATATTTAATTATTATGTTGACTGATGATTATTGTTGAGATGTGATTGTAAATGTGAATGATGTTTGCTGCATTCGGGTACCCTGTTCAGTGGAGAATAGCATACTTGTTTGAGCTATATTTGGAGTTTTATATCTCCAAATTTGTTGCCGTTGGTTTCTATGAAAATTTTGAGATGTTATTAGCACAGTTGATATAAATAGAGTAAGCTTAATTTTGCTTTCTTGATGGCCAATTTGGACCATACTTTTAGTTGCTTAATTTTGTTGACAGCTTGACCATGGTGGAATGTTTTTTATGTTTCTCCTTCCATACATATCCAATTGATACAAAATTAGTTGAAAATTAATTTGGAATTATAATTTTACTGATCTGGAGAAAATGGTTTTGAAATTCCTTATGTGAAATTTTTGGCATATTTTTGAATTTACACTATCAAATCTGTCATGTTGGAATATGGTATATTTTTGGTATATCTTGGGAATATTATTGTTTCCTTATATATTATGTGGATGTTAATTGTTTAATGGAGTGATATGTGATGTATATGTAAATATAAGAAATGTGGTTGAATGAGTATTAAGAGACAATGCTACTTGTGAATAAGGCTATGCTGTGTGCGTTATGGAATCCCCTTGAAATGTCATAATAAGGCCAAAGAAAAATTTTGTACAAGGTTATGGTGGGCTATGTGCATATGGGGATCCATGAATTATTGAAAAGAAGTTGTGGTTTTATATATATAATACACAAGTCCATTGTTGTCTAAAAGAAAATACTATGTTACTATGACTATGTACATATTATAAATGCATAATTAAATAAATGCATAGTTAAATATTGAATGGATTGATATTTGATAATATTATATTCTTGAGTGTGTTATTTTTCATACAATATTTTGTTATTTATTTACTGAGTTGCAGGTTCACCCCTCTACATTATTTTTCAGGATTAAAAGAATTGTAGTCGGTCTTGACGAAATAATTGCATCAATTGCACTAGCATTATGTCAGGTGGGTCAGCAAGAGGTCGCCTTCAGTTTTTCTTAAACGTGACATGCCTAGAGAATTTTCATATATTGTAATAAGGCTAGTGTGTTGTAAATATCTAACATAAGGGAAGATGTGGACCTTTGATGTTGTGAACTTGTTGGTGTGTGATATGTGTTACTTGTATAAATAATCCTGTTACATATGTTGAATTGTGAGTTAAAAATTTAATATTAATAAATATGGCATAGGTTAGTCATATGCATACAATTTATGCTTGACATCCTTAACAGGTGTTACATATGGTGCAATTTGTATGCAGATTACATATAAGTTTAGTGAACACGAATTTTCCAACACAATTACATCTTTCATTCATTATATATCATTCATTCAAGTTGCAAAGCATTTTCCATATTGGCATTGCCAAACCAAAATCATATTACAGATGCTAAACCTAAACAAACCTACATCATATTACATACTCAACTACCAGGGTTGTTGCTTCACCGTCACCATCACTTACATCATATTATATTTTCTACACACCTACATCATATTACAATTGCTACATCATCCACACACACCTACAAACAAACAAAATACAAAGCCAAACCAAAACCAAATTCAGTGTTGACCATTTTTTATATTTCTTATAATATTTTCCTTGTCCAATCTATCAATTTTTTTCAGTAGTCAGTTAATAACAACCCTTGAACTTGCATGCACAGGAGGATCTACCCATTGGAAAAAGTTACATTGTTGATTTTTGCATCCTAAAAATCTCCTACCTGGATTTATAGTAGTCCACGATGTTCGCAACACTGCTTCAAGTCTGCAACGACATATGGGTATCTCCATTACGTGCAATTTGGGTTTTGTATTGCTCTATATCTTATAGATCTAGGCTTTTAATGAGTGCTTTTTCAAAACTTATTTCTGCGATTAAAGAAATTTAGGGGTTTTTAAAGAAGGAGAATTAGGAAATTTAGGTCAGATTTGATTTTAAGGGTTTTTAATGTTTTGTTGGATTCAATTTTTGAAGCAAATGGGTTAATCAAACTTAGGCATGGAGATGGAAAGAAGGATGAACGAGAAAACTAGAAGCATAGATGCATGGGTGGTAAGAGCAAATTGATGGCGGACGAGTGAATATGACCCATTTTTTATAGAGTTATTGATTGGGTAGAAAAGTCAAAAGTAAGGAATTTTAGTCAGATTTGGACACGTGGCACTAACGTGTACAGTGTAATGACATGGCTGAAAGGGTTTGCCAGCCTGACATTAGCACAAATACATAATCAGCCACATCATCATCACCCACTAGAAAATCACACCAAACTCTTCAATAGTAACCGAAGCAAATGTTGGGAGGTTAGCTATTACGATTTGAAAGTTGGATACCCTAATAGTAGTAAGTCAAAACGTTGGGTATCGTGGGTAAAAATTACCCAATAGTGTTATAACTTTTCATTTTAAAATATTCATATTTTTTTAAAATAACTTAGAAGTTAAGAAAAATGAATCAAATTCATATCCTTAATTTTATAATATTGATTACATGAACTAGTAGACTATAAAAGAAGCATTGAAATATTTATATCTTAAAAATTCTTGAAATGACAATCTTTACTCTTAGTTTATGTGAAAAATATAAATTTATAAACCTAACACCAAACCCACCAAATTAAATAATTAAATCTGGAGTTGCTTTTATGATTGCCATTAAAATGGCATCTCTCAATGTTTTGTTTTTAGTTCTTATTTCTTTTATTACTGTTGTTATAGCATGACATGGAAGGTTGTTTGGTCATCTCTTAAATGTTGAGACTTTAAGAGATTTGGGTAAGTTTCCAACTTTAAAGGCGTAATTACTCAAAAAATTCAAACTTTACTATATTTAACGAACAACCATTTTAGCATTTCTTTTTAATTTTTATTTAAAAAAATTATAAACTTTATATTTTTTAACAATTTTAATACGTTTTTTAACATTTATAAAAAAATTATAAACTTTATAATTTTTAATAATTGTAACATAGTTTTTATAAAATTTTATCAAAAAAATTGTTACAACTCGTAAAGTTTAGAATCTTTTAGATAATTAAGTCAATATTAAATTATATATATTCTATTAATTTTTAACATCTTATAAAATATTGTAGTATTTAATGTTGATATGACACTAAATTTCTTTTAATTAAAAAAAATTAATGAGTTATTATATTTTCTTTTAAAATATACCATTTTAAAATAAAAAATAATATTACAATTTGTTATAAATTTAAAATTATTTATATTAGTGAAATTTTTAATTAAAACATGTTAAAACTATTACAAGGTGTAAAATTTTCAATCTTAAACTGAAAAAGATATTTCAGTATCATATAAACAGTATAAACTTATGAAACATTAAAATGTTATATTTTTTTATTTTGAAATAGTTACTTTAAGGAGAATTTTTTTTAACTTATTAAATTCTCTTTCTTTTTAAAATTGAAAAAGTATTTGGTGTTGTATCAATATAACATTTTATCAGTTATTAAAATATTGATTAGATAAATATAATTTACTATTAAAATAAATTTTTTAATAAATTTTAAGAAATATACTAAAATTATTAAAAGTCATAAGATTTGTATTTTTTTATAAATCTTAAAAAAATTAAAATTATTAAAATATATAAAAATTTAAATTTTAAAATTAAGATTGGAAAAACATACTGAAATTATTAAAACTCGTAAAATTAGATGTAGAGTTAAATATTTTTAAGGTCATCCAACTATACTCCCATTGCAGTTTAATTAATAAATTTTAATTTATTTATTTTTTGATAATTCAATTTTGATTTTATTTTAAAAAAGTTACTGATCATAATTTTTAGTCCTATAACTTTATCTTTTTTAATTTAGTCCAAAATTACAAAGAATCTTAGAAATTTCTTTTCTTACCTTTTTCCATAATACCACTAAAGGTAAATCCATTACTACTATATGAAATTAAGGAGTTACTCTGAGATCAAAAAAAATGATTTACAATTTCTTAATTAATTCTTTTAGTTTCATCTACGAGATATAAGAATTCTCTAAGGTCTTGAATTATGTTGCTATTATTCATATTTGTTGCCTTAATAGTAGGGTACCATTTTTTTTTAATTTTGTATCTATTTTTCTATCACATATGCTTTTAGAGCTTTTTTCTTTTTTATAACATCTAACATTTTATTTATTATCTGCCTACTTTGGTGGATAAGATTTATTATTTTTTTTTTTTAGTGAATCACCATCACCAAGTATTTCTTTAGCATGAAATTGTTTAAGGTGTTTATTCACTTTATTTTGTACATTGTTAAATGGAGTCAATTCTGATGGATTATTAAAATTTGAACTCTTTATTTGATTTCTCATTTTTCTTACAATTTATTTATAATATAAAAAATGATCTAAAATTATATTAATTATATATAAATTTTTATTATATTCAACACGATCACAATAATTAAATAAAAATTTATTAACTAAAAATATATTGATGATCAAAATAAAATCAGACGGAAGTTTGTTACCTCCTAAATAATTAACCGGTCAGGTGCAGCTATAAAACTCCTAGCCCCATGTCATTTGCACAGAGTTTGAAAAGCCATCTTCGGCCGTGCTTTTTTTATTTATTTTTTTAAGAATTCAGTATGCACTCTCACAAGCACCCAATGAGTCCCACTGCTGCTGCTACAGCGTCTACGAAGATGCTGGAGCGAGCCCTCTCTGCCCGCCGGGTATCTCCTTACCCTGACGACGCCGCTCCCGACAATGACACATCATCAATTTCCGGCGATGAGTCAAAAACCAAAAGACAAAGCCTTTATTTGTTAGCTGCTAATTACTTTTCACGTTTATCCCATCTCTGTCCTTGTCCTGTTCCTTGTCTAATTCTTTGCCTCCTCCTCGTTTCCTTTTCCATTGGCTCTTTGCTCCTTCATTCTAGGAACTTTGTCTGCGTTTCCCCTTTTGATCCTGCTACTCGCGTCGGGTTTTTTGGATTCGATGGTCTTGAATCGGATTTTGGTGCCCTTGGTGTTCCTTGGTGTAAGTCTCGCTCTCCATCTATTTGCAAGTTTTTTTTTGAAAATTTTTTTAACAATGTTTTTTTATGTCTTTCCTGAGTTGGATTTAGATCTGGGTCTTGAAAAAAATTGGATCTTTCTGTTTGTTTTGTTCTCCACGATTGGTTCTATTTCGTCCCTATTGCAAGAGCTTGAATTAGCTGCAAGGAATTCGAAAATGTTGGTTAAGGAAAGGAACTGTAGTTGGATTTTTTTACTATTTATTTGTTACAATCAGCATTTCTTTAGCTTATTTTTAATACAACCTCTTCTGCCAAAGTCCTCTCTTTTATAATTCCTAGGTTTTTGGTTTGTTATTAACACTCAATTTTTAAAAGTTAATTTTGTTACGTTTTTGGCTCTTTGTAATGCTTACATTTAGGTGGACGTTTCTTTCAACTGAATAATGTAAGTACTTAACTGTGTCATGTGTGTGTACGAGAGACATAGAAGGACCTTGGGGGTAAACACATTAATGAGGTATAATGCTTTTGCTCCTGTTGAAGTTATTACTGAATTGAGTGCTTGCTAACTGCCACTATAGCATATGGTTAAAAATTTTGAAACATTTTGGAGAACTGTTTCGTTCTTCTGAATAGTGTGCTATATGGTTTTTGGACTCTTTGATCGTGTATATGGTTTGAACCACTTTATTCATTTTACTAAGTTTATGATTCTCTGAACTCATTTCACCCAATTTGACCCTTAACTAGTTAAGTCAATGTCTGCAGAGCTCATGTTCATGGTATTTGGATGTTATTTTCTTTATGATTTTAAAGTGTTGATATTAGATCTGATGATTTTTTTTCAATGCTCAGCATTCTTGATTTATTGAAAACTTGAGCTTTGAGCTCTTATAATACTCCCATTTAATTCTTGTCCCTGGCAAAAGGCAGATCGAAACATGGAAAAACGGTTGACTGGACATCCAAGGATTTACTCAAGGGCTTGGAAGAGTTTGTACCAATTTATGAAACTAGGCCAATCAAAAACAATAGGTATGGAATGGGATTTGACCACAGCTTTGGGCTTTGGTTTATTGCAAGGTGGCTGAAGCCAGATCTGATGATTGAGAGTGGTGCTTTCAAGGGTCATTCCACCTGGGTTTTGAGGCAAGCGATGCCAGATACACCAATTATTTCACTTTCGCCCAGGCATCCTGAGAAATACCTGAAAAAGGGGCCTGCTTATGTTGACGAAAACTGCACATACTTTGCTGGAAAAGATTTTGTGGATTTTGGAAGCGTTGAATGGAAAAGCTTGATGAAGAAACATGGGATTACTGATTTCAGCCGGGTTCTTATCTTTTTTGATGACCATCAAAATGAATTAAAAAGGTACTGACATTGTCTGACCAGTAATCATATTCTATACACATCATGCCTATGCACATAAAATTTAGAACATTTTTGCTGAGCCCTCTTAGTTAATGTGATTTGTTGCAGAATAAGGGAAGCGCTGAATGTTGGCTTCCGACATCTTATTTTTGAGGATAATTATGATACTGGAACTGGAGATCATTATTCCTTGAGACAGATATGTGATCAATTCTATATAAGAGGTACATTTTCTCTCCTTTCTGTTCCAATTATATTCTAATTTTGTTCACGAACATAGTCACTATGCTAGCTGCTGGTTATCATGGTCATTTTTGGCAATCTTGGTCCAGGTTTGAGAGCTTCGATATTAATATTACCCTGTAGTTACGTCTAAATGAAAAAGGATTTGTATGAGAGACATTTGGTTCTTTAAAACATGGATACTGGACTGCAATGAATACTGGGATTTGGTTGTTTTGACAAAAAAAGAGAAGGGTTATGCTCTGGGAGTTGAGGTTGAGTCAATTCATTATGTCATGCTAACAATGGGAGTTTTGTTCGGTTCATCAACTAGATATAGGAACTAAACACAACAGATCAGATGTCTCAACTTTGGCCTGCAGTCTTATTTTTTGTTAGTCTTCTTTATGTTGCCTTCACTCACACCTTAATGGTTGATGTAGCCTTCTTTACATAGCCTGAATTCACACCTCTACTGTTTGTGTGAAACATGCATCCTTTTGCTTACTTTATCCTATTCCTATACGGAGCCATTGTTTCGTATTACAATGTTTAACATGTCTTGCTTACAAAACCTACAATTATCATGAGTCTTGCTTTATAAAGCCAATTGGTTCTCCTTAACTGCAATTGCTTTAAGAAAGTTGATAGTAGTTATTTCCTCATGACTTGTATATTCAAACCACACTTTTATGATCTTGTTCTCAATTGATTTTGATCCTTTTCTTTCATGGAATAGACCCATTGCCATAGACCTATGAATTCCAAACTTTGGTTTTGTCAACTATATCTTCTCACCTTTCATCACTCTGCCTTAATTATGATAGTGATTGTTTCATCCATTACAAATGCAAAAAAAGGACTTGTATTTCTTATGCGTGTTATTTCCTTGTCTGGTTGATTTTTTTCATACTCTATGATTGCCTCGAGGCCAATTGTGAAGAATGCTCATGTCTTCCCCCATAAACAAGATAAAAATGAATGGTAGGTTTTCATCTGTCAGTAGTGGATCACTAATACTGAAGCTTCCCCTTTTGTCCACTCTTTCTCTCGGGGGCAAAATGTATTGAACATAAAGAAGAAATAGCGGGAAAAAAGGGGGATATAATATTGAAAGGCAAAATTAAAGTTATTAGTTGCACACAGTTATAATTTATTCCATAATGTTGTGCAGTTGTTTTTATTATATTAGTTTTGGCATCTGACTGTGGATGAGAAATCTTTGTGTTATAATGCTCTCTCTACTTTTCATGAATTTAGGAGGTGGTCATAGCTGCTTTAGGGATAGTGATGAAAGCAGGCTTAGATCGAAAAGGAAGAAATTCTGGGAGAAGGCAGTTGACATAGATGAGCTTTGCAGCCCTAATGAAGCATGGTGGGGTGTAAGAGGATGGATGCGGGATAATTTTAATCACAGTAATAAGCAAATTTCTTATGAGGAACATTTTCAGAACAGCCGGTTTATTGAATCAATTCTTGATGTTTATTGGGAGCTTCCTCCTGTAGCTGGTCCTTCTCTCACACATCAGACACGATATGATCCTGCCCGAACTATCCCACCAATTGTTGAAGATGGTCGCTATGGCCTGTTTCAGCGGCTTGGTCTTGGTACACTGAAGAAATCTGTATTTAATGGCTATACCCAGATGGTATATCTTCGAATCTCTGAACAGGAAGTAGATGACATGTCAGCTAGTTTTACCTAGGTTGAAATATAACAGAGTTGTTAATATAATGCTTTTCCACATTGGTGTTTATGATGAACCTCGCAAATTGCTTTTATTTTTTTTTTTAATTCCTTTTCTTCCCCTGTTCATTCAATTTTCTGAATTACTGTTGAAAATATGCTTCAGTAGCTGATTTAGATCAAGTTTGAGTAATTCTTAATAGTTTGAATAAGTTTTAGTATTTTGTATTTCTGTTTTAGCTATAAGGGGTTAATTGCGCTCAAGGTGTCCAAGTTTTCGACTTTATACCAGTAAAATACTTACGTTTAAAACGTAATAGAAAACTTTTCAACTTTACAATTTGATCACATAAAAGTACCTGGAGTTAATTTCTGGTCATTGGTGATGACATTGCACGTACATGGATGCTGATTTGTACAGACATAATGCCACATCATCATCTAACATGAATACATGGTGCTATATCATAAGTGGCATTATTTTGTAAAAAAAATCATTATTAATTATTAATTGTCATATCATAAGTGGCATTATTCTTTAAAAAAAATCGCTATTAATTATTAATTTTTTTGAAAGGTGTTAATTATTATTAGTTATTGTAAACTAATTTTTAATTAAAAAATTTTTGTAAACCAATTATTATAAAATTTTTAACCAATTTTTGTAAAATTTTCAATAATTAATAAATTTTTTTAGACACAAATAATTAATAATTAATAAAATTAGTTACTCAATAATTTTTTTTAAACAAAATTTTTGTTTAACTCATAAATCAAATTTTTTTTTTTGGTTTTCTCTCTCAACTTAGAGCTCTGTAGAACTCTGGTTTCTCTTTCCTTTCATCAATAGCTCATCCTCTATATTTCCCTCCATTAAATAGTTGATATTAAATACAGTAATCTATACTCTCCTTGTCTGAAATCTCCACCTTCTCTATCCTTTCCTATATTTATTACAAATAACTATATAAATATGGATCACTCAATGATCCTATGGACAAAGAATATGCGTTGTACGGAAAAACAACGGAAATCTGGCCCCATTTTAAATCTCAACACTACTCCATCATCCTCTCACTCTAGTAAGCAACTTATTCTTCTTGGTAAGCTAATATCCAATAAAAGCTTCAGCCCCATGGTTATCAAACAAGCAACCGAACGCTCTTGGCGACTCAATCATGACTTTATGGTGGAAAAGATGAGTACTAATCTGTTCAAATTCACTTTCTCCCATGAGGCAGATCGAACAATTGTTTTGGAAGGAGTCCCTTGGCGTGTATCTAATCAACTCCTAAACCTAAAGTCTTGGCTAGCACATTTATCTCCTGATCAAATCGATTTTTCTACATGTCCGTTTTGGATCCAATGCCATGGTTTACCACCAAACCAGATCAATGCTGAAAATGCTACTCGCATTGCTAGTTTTTTTAACAAATTAATTGATGTCAATCTCACACAGGACAATGTAATTGGATGGCACATGTTCTTGCGCATTAAGGTGTTAGTTGATATAAATCAACCATTAGAATCTGGTTTCCACTCGCCACAGCCTGATGGTTCATTAAAATGGTTGCCTCTCAAATACGAACGATTACCAGATTTCTGTCACTATTGTGGTCTCATTGGCCACATATGGCAAGAATGCATCACTCGAACACAAACTCCTGAAACTTCATCTTCATTCATGACATATGGCAATTGGCTTAAGGCAATCCCTATGCAACGCCGTTTCCAGACACAAACATCCATGGAAGACGCAACAACTGAACCCCAACTGAGTGAAGGCGGTGAAGCTGAACAGTGGATGCACGCAGGTCAAACAATCATCAATGCAACACGCTACGTAGATAAATCTCAGGGCGGTGCAGTTAATGCTGAACGTACCACCACTGACAATACCATGTTGAATCACCCTGCCAGCAATAATGCTCATTTATTACATATCTCACAAGTCTCTGGCACAGACTCTGAACCCCTAGCTATTTGGAACCCACAAACTGAGCCTTCCCTACATACTGGATCGGAATCTCATTTCCCTCAACCACTTATCCAAGCACAAGCCCAACAAACCCACCTTACCACTTTATGGCCTAGGCCTACCACCCGACACCTCAAATCCCAACAGATATTTTACTCATAAGCGACCCAGAGGCCCACCTGACCTTAACTCTGAACCTAAAAAATAGAAAATGAGACCATTTGATTTTATTGTCTCGTGCCTTTGCAATTACGCCCAGCATATCCAGACGATGCAAGCTAATCTGGCAACCACCACCCATGAACTACATACTCCTGACACTCAAATGCATCTACATACTCGTGGTCGGAGGCAACCACAACAGTGAACTATTCGCCACATACAGGGCATAATTATAGAAGAAGTTTCGATGCAAGAAGATGTTAACCATGATCATTCGCAGGAGACAACAATACCAGCAAATGTTAACCAGGAAACACCATCCACTGAGGCGCCGGTGGCTCGCCCAAAGCCACCAGAGTCACCATGAACATCATCTCCTGGAACTGTCAGGGCCTTGGACAAGCCCTGACGGTTCGAGCTCTAAAAGAGCTCAATCGAAAATATTGTCCCTCTGTCATCTTCCTGATGGAGACCAAAAAACCCAAAGACTACTGCAATAAACTTAGTAAGAATATGGGTTTTGTAAATAGTCATTTTGTTGATCCTAATGGTTACTCTGGCGATTTAAACCTATGGTGGAAACAGGATGTCAATCTCACTATTTTGCAATCTACTAGCAACTTTATCTTTGCTAAACTTAATCATGTATATACTTTTGCCATCTCTTTTGTTTATGGACAGCCATCAATTGTTGGTGAAACAGCTATATGGAATAGCCTCTCTTTGCACAATCTGGGTGAGCATCACAGTTGGTTATGCATCGGTGACTTCAACTACCTTCTACATCCACATGATAAAGAAGGCGGTCGTCAGTTGGGCAGAAACACAGCTGACTTTCACCAATTCATCCAGGATGCTGAACTCATTGACCTTGGTTTCAAAGGACCACCATTTACATGGTCGAACAAACAACTTCATTCACACAATATTCAATGTCGTCTTGACAGGGCCTTTGCAAATGTCAACTGGAGAACGCTCTTTCCTAGAGCAACGGTCATGCATGAAAATATGATAGGATTAGACCATCGTCCTATCTGTCTCCTCCTTCATGGTTCACACAGAAAGCGCTCTTCTCTCTTCAGATTTAAAGCAAAATGGCTAGAACAGCCCGGGTGTGAAGAAGTTGTGCATCAATGTTGGTCTTCTCATTGCCATGTCCCTTTTGGTAATCAACTCAGTCTTTGCAAGAACTCTTTACTTAGATGGCTTGGCTCTTCAGATAGACATAATGCAAGACAATATCTCTCCCGACTCCAATCAGAATTGTCTACTCTACAAGCTGGCCCTCCAACACCTGAAGTAGTCAACCAACAACGTGCACTTATTCAACAAATTAACCGTGTATGGCAGCAAGAAGAGTTGTACGAGCTCCAACGCTCACTAATTAAGTGGCTTACAGCGGGCGATCGAAACACCAGATTTTTCCACATGACTACTATTTAACATCGCCAACGCAATCATATTTCCAGACTCAAAACTCCAGATGAGGTGTGGCTAGATGATGATCACCAAATTCGCACCTCAATCCTTCATCATTTCAAACAACTATACTGTAAAGAAAATATCGCTGGCATATCTAAAGTCATTCGGCTCCAACATAGAGTAGTTACCCCAGCAATTAATAACATAGAGTAGTTACCCGAGCAATTAATAATCAACTGCTACAACCTTTATCTTTAGATGAGGTCCAGCATCTAGAATATTTAAAGGATTTTAGTTTATAATAAATTTATTTTTATTATAAATTTATTTTTATTATAAATAAGGAAACTTTTAATACAAAAAAAATTGTACACACTATTCACAAATGATACTCTTGTACCATGCTCTTACACTAATTAATTCTCATACACTATTCATATACTTTCATAACTCATGCCCACTAACTCACAAACACACTTACGTACACAACTCATATGCACCACGACTTTTTCATTTCCATACACTCTCTTTGTCTTATGGATACATACATGCATGCCAACATATTACACATATTTATAGTCATAATAAGTCGGTGAATGGAAGTTTCTTGAATGGCGTGGAGAAGCCAACTTGTCAAACTCAAATTCAACTTTGTCAACTTTACCAACTTGAACCACCTATACATTACCAACTTGAATTTGCCAACTTGAATCACCTATACATTACCAACTTGAACTTGCTAACTTGTGTCCAACTAAGTTTTGGATAATTCTAAACATAGAGAATTCTAGAGAAATTGAGAGAAAGTAAGTCGATGAATTTCTTAATACAGCAAGCAGTTTTTGAGCTTGGAAAATTCAAAAGCCCTAGTCCAAACGGATTCCAAGATATCTTTTACCAACATTTTTGGGATTTACTTAAGCATGATATTTTTCATTTTGTGCAATCATTTTGGGATACTGGTACACTGCCCTGTAATGTGAATCAAACATATATTGTCCTTGGACTCAAAATTCCACATCCTGAAACGGCTTCTCATTACCGCCCTATCAGCTTGTGAAACTTTAGCTATAAAATAATTTCTAAAATACTGGCCAACCAACTCAAACCTATACTATCCACCTTTATTCATCCTTCCCAGAGTGCATTTGTCCCAGGTCGGATCATCCACGACAATGTGGTTATTTGCCATGAAATATTCCACTCTCTCAAACTCTGCAAATTTATGAAATATGCGGGAATGACACTTAAGTTTGATATGGAGAAAGCATATGACCGTGTGAATTGGTGGTTCTTGCGTAAAATTATTTACAAAATGGGATTTGCTCCTCGATGGATATCTTGCATTATGACTTGCGTCACCTCTGTCTCTATGTCCGTGCTTATTAATGGTGAAGAATCGTCATGGTTCTCTCCATCCCACGGTCTCCGCCAAGGTGATCCCCTCTCACCTTACTTATACCTCTTTATTGCTAATGTACTCCCTACAGTTTTGGATGCCTCGATCAAGATGGGCAAGTTAGGTGGTTATCGCATTAAGCGACATACCCCTGTTATTTCTTCTTCACTGTTTGCGGATGACACTCTGGTCTTCGCACGAGCATCCCCCATGGAGGCTCAATCCTTGAATATAATCCTTAATGACTGCATGTCTGCCATAGGGCAAAGAATTAACCGATAAAAATCTTGCCTCTACTTTGCCAAACCGGTGCCCCGGATACCAAATCTTTCATTCTCTCCACCTTATAAATGCGGGAAATGGGTCGAGTTAATAAATACTTGGGTCTTCCAATAGACTGGGGTCGTACTAGGTCTCAGATTGCCCAAACTTTCATATATAAGATCTGCACCAAAGCCCAAACTTGGAAACACAAAACATTATTTTTAGCTGGGAGAGAAGTGATGCTTAAAGTTGTACTTCAGGCTATTCCATCCTATGCTCTATCATGTTTTAAATTCCTAGCATCTTTCTTTTCTGAAATTCATCGTATCTTTAATAAATTTTGGTGGAAGCATAACATTGATGGATTAGGTATCCATTGGCGCCGATGGGAAACTTTATCAAAATCCAAATATCATGGTGGGTGAGGATTTTGTGATATGAACTTATTTAACATTACTCTTCTAGCAAAAAATGTGTGGCAAGTTCTCCTCAATTCCCACTCTTTGCTTTCTCAACTTCTTACTGCCAAATATGGCAATGGTGCTTCTTTGCTATAAGCAACTAGAAAAATTAGTTCATCTTGGGGCTGGCAGAGTTTCCTACAGGGTCGAGCTCTCTTACAAATGGGGCTTTGTAAACAAATCTTTGATGGCAGTCACACCTCAATATGGCAGGATCCCTGGATTCCCACTTTCGATGGATTCCGAATCCTATCTCCAACCCCACCAGATGCACCTGTAGCACGAGTGGCTGATTTGTTCTTACCTTCTCGCCAAAACTGGAACTTACCCCTGCTTAACAGATTGTTCACTGACATGGAAGTCCGCAAAATCCGTAAAATTCCAATCTGTCGCCTAGGCGATCATGATACCTGGTTATGGCTCTTCAATTCCCATGGGACTTATAACGTTAAATCCGGCTACCGGGTGTTATGTTCTCACCTTCCTTCCTCGCAAAGTCTTTCTTCGTCTACTACTAAGTGCCATGATCGCAAGTTTTGGTTCTCCATTTGGAAAGCCAGAGTTCCACCAAAACTCCATTTTTTCCTATGGCGAATCATGACAAATACATTAAGTACCATGCGGAATCTTCATAGGCGTAAGATAGTCTCCTCTCCCCTTTGTTGCCTATGCCATCAGTCCAACGAGACTATCGAACATCTTCTTTTTCTCTACCCTATGACGGTTAAGACTTGGTTTCTTTCTAACCTTGGCTATAAACAAAACCCATGTGGCTTTGCATCAGTTAATCAATGGTGGCTTGATATCTCTGCTATGCTTATTGCGGATGGCCAACAGTCACTACTTATATATTCTATTTATGGTGGTACTTATGGAAGAGTCGTAATGCTTTCTTGTTTTCTGGTGTTCCTATTAATGCACTGCAGGTTGTTACTTCAGCCTCTCACGCCTGGCATGCCTATCGGAGCCTTCCTACCTTCATCTGTCACTATCCTCGATCACAGGTTCGAGCTTCCTAACAGACTCGATGGTCCGCTCCCCCACCAGGCTTCATCAAGTTTAACACAGATGCCAGTTTTTCTATTGTCTCAGGCCAAGCTTCTTGTCCGTGATAGTACAGGATAGCTCCTTGATGGCTTCTAGCTCAACCGTCCTGCTTCCTCTGCCCTTGTCGCTGAAGCAACAGCCTTGCTCGCAGCTATCACTTTTGCTAAACATCGTGGCCTACACCAAGCTTATTTTGAGTCTGATGCACAGCTGCTTATTCATGCCATTCAACGCAATATATCTCTCTGTCCATGGGAAATTAAACCTATTGTAACAGATATTAAGGCTATTAGTTGTTATTCAGATCAGTTTACTTTTTGCCATGTAACTAGACATGCTAATAGGGCGGCTGACTGGGTTTCCAAGCATACTCACCAACTGCGTTTTCATCCTTCATGGGTTGTTTCTCCTCCTGCTGCCCTGTTTAACCTCTTGTATTCTGTTTAGTTTTGTTTAATGCAGTTTCATGTTCAACAAAAAAATCAAATTTTTTTTAAAACAAAATCAAAATTATTTGTTTGAAGGAAAAAGTGAAAACCAGAGCTCCCTTACCTCACACTGCCCTCGCCTAACCCCCACCCTCGCCCCACTTCATCGACCTTCCAAAAGAAAACCGACCAACGCGATAGAGACGATGGACGTGACCGAAATAGAGATAGAGACGGGGACAGAGATGCGATCATCAACCAAACCCATCTGCTACTCGATGGAGAAGACAAGCTGGAGCGCCACGGAGTGGCAGTGGTTGACGGCAGCTTCACATGAGATGGTGGGATTTAGGGGAAAGTTATGGTTTTTGGTACTGGTGGGTTTTTAATTGTTGGGATTTAGGAGAAAGTTGTGGTTTTTTGTTTGCAGGTGAAGGATTTGGATTTGATTTTATGGTGAATGTGTTGATTGAATTGGGTTTGATTTTGAATGAAAATTTGTGGCAGTGGTGCTGGTGGTGGTGGGGCGATAAAAATTTGCCTCCTGACGAGATTGAGATGATGAAGCTAGATAATATGGGTGGTTTAGAGCCATTAGCAAGTGGCAGCCTAGGCAGTATATGAATCGCAGAGGTGGAGCAATGGTGGTGGTGGCGAAGAAGAAGGCGATGGCTCACTCCATGGAGTGGCAGAGCTGCAGCGCCATGGGATCTTTCCTAATATGCTATTCTCCTCTTGTTTTTGTTTTTGTTTTAGTTTTGAATTTTTAGATTTTGAATTTTGTTTTGGTTTTGGATCTTTCTCATTCTTCTTCTGCTCTTGTTTTAGAGTTGTTGTCAATTTGTGAGAGTGGTAAGGTTTGTAGTAGTGGTGGTAGTGGATCTGACGGTGGTGGTGGTGGATCAATGGTGTTGGTGGAGAGATGCAGTGGCTCCGAAGGAACTGTGGTTGTTGGTGGTGGCAGTGGTGGTGAGGATGAGAGAAAAGAAAGCAACGGAGAATGAGAGATTGGCAACGGTGGTTCCGACGAGATGCGCTGATGGTGGGATCTTAGTTTGGAGACAGAATGTTGTGTTTAGGAGAGCTACTGCCATTGCCGCTGGTGGTGGTTCCTTTGTGCGAGAAAATTGAAATGGGGCTAGTGGAGATGTCAGCTTCGAAGCTTCGATTATGGAGAAGAACATTAGATTTTTGCATTTTGAAGATTAATCTGTGATTGAATTTGGAGGATAGGAAGTCGTAGCTGGTTTACAAAAATTATTAATTAAAAATTAGTTTACAATAATTGATAACTAATTAATATTATTGTAAATATGGACACATGACATGAGCACCATATATTTATATTAGATGATGATATGGCATCATATTTATACAAATTAATATCTATGCAAGCGTCATCTCATCACCGATAATCAGAAATTAACTTCGGATACTTTTATGTAATTATATTATAAAGTTATGAGATTTTTTGTTATGTTTTAAACGTTAGGTATTTTAATAGAATAAAGTCGAAAAGTTTGGATCCCATGAGTGCATTAATCCTTATAGCTGTCAAATAAAATCTGCAGATTTTATGCTGATTTTTTTCATTTTCTGTTACCATTTATGTGTATAAATAGCTTTAATGTTAATGAAATATGAATGCCTTTGCAGCCCAATATTTCTTTGTTTCTCTTACCATACTCAAAACCAACAAATTGGTATAAGAACCCTTTTTCTTGAGGGATCTGTGATATCAAAAATTAAAAGAAATTCCAAACGCTAAACCCACAATTCTCCTCCCCACAGCTAACGTTACTTTCGAGCATGTCACGCGGTCAAGTAACAGAGTAGTAGACTGGCTTACCAAGAATGAGAACATAATCTATCTATCTAGTGGTTTCTTTAATGTCTATCAAGATTTTTTGAATCTGATTAACCAAGACATTCTCATCTCGTAACGATATTTCTTCTTTGTTGTCAAAAAAAACCCCACAACCCACCAAACAATCTTTATTATCTCCACATAAACACACAAAACAACTTTTTAGCTATTAAAACAATGACCTTAGAAACTCGTTTCACTGTTATAGCTTCACCAGTATATGATGGAGAATACTATCACAGTTGGGCTGTTAAAATGGAAGCATATTTAGATGCAAATGATCTTTGGAAAGTAGTAGAAGAAAACTATGAGATTCCTCCTTTTGTCTAAGAACCTAATACTTGCTCAAATAAAAAATCACAAGGAAAAGAGGCAAAGAAAATCAAAGGCAAACTGATGTTTGTTTTCTGTTGTCTCACCAATAAGTTTCAACAGAATAATGACCCTCAAATCAGCTAAAGCAATATGGGATTTTATCAAGGAAGAATACGAAGGCAATGAAGAATCAAAGGCATGCAAGCACTGAATTTGATAAGAGAATTTAAAATGCAAAAGATGGAGTCATAAACAATCAAGGATTATTCTGACAGCCTTCTAAGCATTGTCAACAAGGTAAGATTGCTTGGTACTGATTTTTCTGATAATAGAATTGTGCAGAAAAATCCTTGTTACGGCACATGAAAGATTTGAGGCAACAATTCTTCATTGGAGAATACTAAAGATTTGTCAAGTATTACCTTGACAGAGTTGTTAAATGTTTTGCACTTGTAGGCACAAGAACAAAGGAGGCTTATAAGGCAAGAAGGCTCCATAGAAGGTGCTTTGAAGGCCAAATTTCAGAATAGCTTTGGAAGCAAAAACAAGGAAATAGGAAACAAAAACAGAAAATCAACTCAGGACTTTTCACCTTGTTTTTATTGTAAAAAAACAAGCCATCCACAAAATACGAATGAAGTGTTGGTGGTGGCCAGATGCAACATGTAACAAGTATGGTTAATCATAGCATATGGACAGGGTTTGTAAGTCTCAACAACAGCATGGTAAAGTAAAAGCTGCACTAGGATTACCTCAAGAAGAGCACCTATTTACAGTAGTCTTGCTTTGCCACTTCAAGCTCCATAGATAACTGGTTAATAGACATTAGTTGCACAAATCACATGTCCAATGACCAAAAACCTATTCAGATAACTTGACATAAACCTTTATCTTCAAAGTTAGAATTGGAAATGGAGCACAAATTACTGAAAAAGGCGAAGGCACTGTTGCAATTAAAAGCTGCAGAGGTACAAAACTTATAACTGATATTTTATATGTTCCTGAAATTTATCAAAATTTGTCAAGTATTGAACAGTTACTAGAAAAGAGTTGCAAAGTTTTACTTGTAAGATAACTGAAGATCAAAACCAATTCCTTTTAGGAAGGAAGCAAAAAGAAAAGTAACTAAAAACTTTTTTTTTTAAACAATTGTGGTTTGTGATTTTTTTTTTTTGGCAATAAAAGGACAATTACTAGTAAGATTGAGAAGGAAGTTAATAACAAGCAAGCCATCCATTCCTTTACATAGTTATTTGAAGTACATATGGTAAGAGAAGCTAACAGAATAAGTAAAACTAAAAATGCATTAAAAACAATGTCTCCAATAACAAACTTATGACATTTCCATATATATATTTGATCATGAAGTCGACACACTCTTCAGGTTTCTTCAAATTTAAGATACTTCTTGAACTTCCTTGCTTATACACTAATTACGACTCTTGCATTTCTCCATGGCCCTTGGAGCTGCAAACACACAGAAGGATCAAGATCCACCGTCCAAAAGTATATGCTTTAAATGCTAAAATATGCAAGACATTGAAAATAGCAAGCAATTTCATCCAATAACATTAAGCCCATAATTGTATTTTATTGTAAACTATTAGCTAAAATATCCTGCACTAGCACATGACAGACAGCAAAATCACAAGACAGTGATATGTTTTGGACATGCATAAAAAATCTTGTGGACCTACCAAGCCCAATTGCCTCAGAACCTTTCATGATTCTCAGTCTCCTGCATGTGTCAGTAAACATCCTGAAAATAACAGAGAACAGCTAAATCAGAAGTGAGTAATGCATAGCTAAATGTTGCATCAATTTCTACAAGCCTAGATGCTACAACTTGAACAAATTCATCTGACATCAAAACAAACGTAAAATGCATAGGATTTGCACTTACTCCCAGGGGACATCACCAACAAGCATCCAGTCACCATCCTTGTCTTCGTATGTGAGAACATATTCAGAACCATGGAGAAGATCCTTTAAACAAGTCTCACTCAAGCCATCTCTCCCTGGAAGTCCATGAGAACCACATTGCCCTGAATCATAATCAATACACAAGTCAGCAGCCTTTCAAACATCGTAAAGCTTAACACAGAAGAATCGGTTTCTCATTATAACATTAGAGACTACAATTCTATTTTACGGTATAGTCATAGAATATAAGGCAGATGCAGCAAACCCCAACATTAGGGTGGACAAGGGCTCCATGGTTGCTGCAAGATACCACTTCTCGCAGCATTCACTGCTGCAAGTCATGGTCTCTCCCTTTCCAGCCTCAAACTAACATAGGCAAAATATTTTTCACCGGAACTATTTGCATAACAGTTGCGAAAGTATATGTAAATGCATGCGCACACTTCATATATGTGAAAGAGAGGGAGATTGTATAAAGCATACCAATGGTAAAGCAGCTAAACATTTTCTCGAGTCCGGACGAGAGTTCTACATAGTTGCTGTAGGTTTTTAGATCAACCTTCCTGAGGTATGGTGCACCATCCATGCTAACCTTTACATAGAGGCACCCAGATCCTGATTTGCCTTCAGCATCTTCGTTGTCCTTTGTCATGTTAGAGGCCATGGTATTCTTTCGAAATGAACGAATAGGCGGCCATCCTACAACCTGCGCCCTGTTATAATAGAAACTTTACTTTCAGTATTCACCAAAACAACCATACTCTTAAAACTGAATTGACTAGGCAGAGGAAAGGATGAAAGCTGCAAAATTGATAGAAAATATCAAATGGAAGAGACAGATTATGATGTCAACAGGACAGGATCGGAAGTCCATAAAAATCTATATAAAGCTACAATATTAATTGTAAAGATGCCACAGGGGAACCTACAGATTTCTCAAAGAAAATCACAATACAAGTAAAAAATCTAAAAATGAGATGCTAGGAAACAACCAAAAAAAACTATAAGTTAATTTGCAGAAACCATCAACCAAGAACACATGCAAGGACATGTGGTATCAATACAAGAAAAAAATAAGGTGATGACAGAGCTCAATAGGACCAAATGGAGCAAATTAGTTAGAATCATACAAACTCAATGTCTGATCAAAGGAAAGAAAACAAGGAATATAGGAAAGAAGAAGTAAAAGTTAAAGATTGGTCAGGCAACACACAAATTAACAAAAAAACCAAAAATAAACCAAATAAAGAAAATTAAATTGAATTAGAAATGGTAGGTAAAAAAAAAAGTGAGCTTACTTTGCAACAGGAGCACTGCTATTCTCATTTGCACGACCAGAGACTTGACTATTCTTCTCAGGAACTGGCTTTGGAGATTGAGCAATAACACCGCCAGCAGCAACCGCATCATTCTTTGCTAGTCCAACAGGTAAAGAAGACTTCTGGGTATTATTATTACCACCATTATCACCTCTTGGAGAGAACAAGACAGCACCTTTACTCAACTCAACATCAGATCCATTATTAACAGAGAAAACCCAATTACCAGAAGACTCATCAATGGCATCTGAGAAACCTCTTTTAGCACCTGAAACTAAATTCTTTAACGGGCTGTTGAGAGAACAAGAATACTTATTACCATTATTAGTAGTACTGTTGGTGTTGGTGTCAATATCTTTTCCAAAAAGAGAAACACCAGTCGGCAAAGACAGTGGTTTTCTCTCAGGAGACTGAGAACCAGGCAAACCAAGCCTCAACTCAGTTTCTTTGAGATTAAGAGAAGTAGAAGGCTTGTTCTTGTTGCTGTTCTCTTCAGTTGTAGTAGAGGAAGAAGAAGAAGAAGAGGAGGGAGATGAAAGCTTGTCAGAGATTCTTTCCATAGGAGAAGGAGTCTCTGCTAAGCCTATGTAATCATGTTCTTTTGGTATAGAAGACATCAAAGTTTCAAACTTTGGAACAACTTCAACAAATAAAACCCAGAAACAAAAAAGAAAATTGCAAGAAGGTGTATGAACAAGGACAGGAATATGGTTTCAGAGAGAAACAGTCTGGTGAGCTGAGCTCTGCTAAAGAACTGGTTTTTGTTGATGCAGAAAAAGAACCTTCTTTGGCCTTTCTGTAGCTATACTTTGCTTTTCATTTCCATATATATATATATATATTTTTATATTTATATATAATAAATAAATATTTGATTTCTGTTAAAAAAAATATTACTTTTTTTTTAATTGGGTGTTCAAAAAACTTTTATTTGCCAGCCTTACCACAAAAGATTTAACTATTGGTTAGATTGAATTGAAATCCAGTTCGGACTCAGTTTCACATTTTTTTCACAAGGAAAAAAAATTGTCTTTGCAAAATAAATTTTTTAAAAAAAATTGGTTTTAGTGGACACTTTGACCTATAATGTAATAAGAATAAATTTTCAAGATATTAATTTTTTTTTTACCATTACAAAGTTTGGGACTTAATTTAAAATTTTCGAATAATATCATAGATAATAATAAATTTTCAAGATATTAAAATTTTTTAACCATTATAAAAAAGTAAAAAAAATTAAATCCAAATTTTTGATAATATTATAAAAAATTAGCCATTACATCAAACATCACTATCAATTTTCAAAGTATTAACATGGGTATCATTTTTTCATAAAGTTATCATATAGTGTACATTGTTCTTGTTATTCTTGTACATTATTCTTGTTATTCTTTCTTTTATGTTCTTCATTATCTATAGTCTACAGTAACTTATCCCCCTCCACTTAGCCATTACATGAAGATTTTTTTTTACTTCCATAGTTGAAATTAGAAAATAAATTAAATTTTCCTCCAATTTATTGTCTCTTAAATGCTTACATAATCAATTATTTGAAAATATTTTATTCACATTAAAAATTACGACAAAATATGTATTAATTTCGAATATCAATACATTTAAAGTCTAATTTAAATAGTAAAAATCTTTAATTTTAGAGGAAGAAATTTCGGATCTCTCCTACATCTAAATATATGAAATCCTATATTTTCGTGGTGGCTCACAACTTCTAACAACTAAGCGTCTTTCTATCTATCACAGTTATACTAGATCATGAATCATATTGTCCAAAACAATTTAAATATTAATTTTAGTAATTTAACTAGAATAATAAACACTAAATTTCAAGTTTTTTTTTTCTTTATATCTTTAAATAACAAAAAGGAGTTGAAAATTATGGGAAGATTTATTATAAAATTAAAAAGTTATGAATTAGTTTTTTTTAACTAAAAAAGTTATGAAATAGTTTATGAATTTGTGGGATGAATGATGCTAGATTCTGTCCCATCTAAAATTAATAGTAATTATTATTATTATTGTATATGTTTTTAGTATTTTACCTTTTTTTTTTCCCTCCACCGACAACTCACTGAGTATGCCCCGGCAACCTTTTACACCGCACATTTTTTTCAAAACTTTATTATTCATTAATTATCATTGTTATTAAATTTGAACAAAGTAATTAATTAATTACATTTAGATTAAGAGATAAAGAATATATTTATATATAGAGAGAAAAGTGCAATTGGACAGAAACATAAAAGAAAGTGATGGAACGAAATGAACATCTTTATCAAAACTGCTGTGACAAAAATTCAGATCTTTGATGATAACTCATAGCTCCCTAAGATTTTCACTTTATTTATTTTATTTTTATAATAATAATATCATAATTCAATCTCTAAAATATTGTAAGTGATATGAAAACACATTTAGCATATCATATTCAAAGCTTAATTCACATTTCTCATTATATAGTCTGAAATCATACTTTAAAGATAAAATATCTTATATTACGAACCTTTTAGTTGCGAAGTAAGAGTAATGCCTCGAAAAGCTATTGGGTAATAATATTATTAATATTTTTTTGAAATAATATTATTAATATAGAAGTATATAAATAAAATTTGTTTTGTTCGTGTGGGTATATGTTGTTTTTATTGTGGGAAAATTGCTGGAAAGCTGACATAGAACAATCAGAGCTCCACCAGAAAGGTGAAGACTGAAAAGGGCAGCTCAATATTATAATAACATTATAATTCCCTTTTTTTTCACTTTTCTTTTTTGCGTTTTAAGGTTTTTCTTTTTTATCATTATTTTCAAAATTATTATCAAAACTGAAAAACTTTTAATAAAAATTAAATAAGTATGGATATATTATGTAATAAAAGGTAATCATTTTTTAATTAATTTTTTAATTTAACAGAATAAAATTTAAACTTTACGCTTTAAAATACTTTTAAAAAATCGAAATATCACTTTTAAATTTGTTATTATTAGAAAATTAAATAAAATATAAATTTATACAAATACAAAAACATTATTTTTATATCATATATTGTCATATTAGTAATTGGAAGAATTTGAGTATTCAAATTTATCAGACCAAGTATTTATCTTGATTTTAACACATGTTTTAATTTTAAAATAATTATCTTATTTGTTTAAACAAAAACTTTTAGTTATTTCAAGAGTATTATATTTAGCTATCAAATGCATAAGATATTAAAAATATGATATTTGTATATGTACCACATATTTAATAATTAAATTATAATATATTTTTTTATTTTTAAAATAATTATCTAATTATTCTATTGAGTAAAAATTATTACTTACAAATGTATAAAACATTAAAAATTTGATATAAGCATTTGTATTAAATATCTAGTAATAAAATGTAAACTACTGGTATTAATATTTAGAGTCCATTAAAATTTGTTGTTAATAACTAAACTAAATGATGAAGCCTCGAGGCTAAGAATGAAAGAGTAAAAAAAATTAAGAGATCAAATTATACTCTCAATCAAATATTTTAATTCCGTAATATGATGTTTTATAATTCATTTTAAACAGATTAAATCATTGAATTCTTACTAACTCAATTCAATTTCGATAAAATTATAAGAAAATAAAAACATTTTAATAATTAATTTAATTAATGAGATCGATTAATACTCGAAATCGGTTAAATCGGTCATTACTCCAATAATAATAATAGATTTTGTTTTCTTTTGAAAGCAAATGATAAACAGTAACATACTGTTAAAAAACAGTAACAGCTCCACCAATCACAATTTTTTCTTTTTTCTTTTTTATTGGTCGGACTCATTAATCCTGCGAAAACTACTGTACAAACTGCAGGTTTCAGGGAAATGATTTTCTCTGATTTATTTACTTCTGAAATTGGATTTTTTTATATATATTTTTTGTCAGTGAAATGTCGGGTGAATTTCTTATTTTTAAGGTTAATTATGTCGGGAGGTGAATCTTTTTCTTACCACGCCTGTATCTCATCGTAATTATTGTGCGTACTCCAATAGTAGACGTCACGCGCGAAACTCATCTGACGGTCGACCATAAAGTTTGTCAATTCAACGTTCATTACACGCCCACGTCACCATTTCCGTTGATCAGAATCAGAAACCTAAGGAGGTTCAGTTGGCGTTGACGGAAGTAAGCCCGTCGTCATGATTGATTGGGTCATTGACCCACCCATTGACCTCTCTGCAGTAAACGGTCAAGTAAAGCGGTAACTTGACTATACCGTTTACCGTTGGTCTCCTAAAAGGTGAAAACCCTCCAATAATCTTTTTAGACTACCTTTTCCACTCGTCTTTGCTAATTTTTTTTTAAATGATAATATTATGATGCATGATCGTTATAAAGTTGAATTATATATATATATATATATAAATTGAAAAAAATTTAAGACAATAATAGTCTTTTTTTTCAAATTATATGTAATAAATACATGTCAAAGAAAAATATATTTTTACAAAATTATTTTAATTTTATAAAAAGCGTATTAATTCATATAACTCTTGCACACAGTTTACAATTAAATGTGCGTGATTTTAAAGTCTAATTCACTCTTGGATTTTCATAGATGTGAGATGCCACAATAGATACACTGCGATTTTAAATTTTAAATTTTAGATATCTCTATAACAATAATTATAGAAGTTACAATAAATATTAAATTAACGATAAAATGACGAAAATAATAAAATTAGTAATTATATTTTTTTGCAAAGTAAAAACTTATCATTAGTAAAGTTGAAATTAAAGATATAAGTTATAATATGACGAAAATTATATATTTAGAGAGGTTAAAAATATGAAATTTAACATAATAATATATAATTGCATATAATTTTTATAATTTTTTAAAAAAATTAAAATGTTAGTGGGATTATTTGATTTATGATTAATTATGAATGATATTGAAGAAAGGAAAAAAATGGAAATAAAATAAATGATTTTAGGGAAAAAAATTGTTATGCAAATAAAAAGCATCATTCTTTATTTTTTTTTATTCTTTTATATAATTTAAATTACTTCAATTTCCCTCAAAAAAAATTACTTCAATTAATTTTTGAATTATAATAATATAAAATGAGACATTCCCTTCCTTTTCCTTTTTTTTTTTTTTTAAATGGAGGGTCAATACATTGAATCAATTTGAGAAGCCGCCAATTGATGGCATTTTGGAACAGAAATTGGTTGGTATACATCATTATTACAATTATCAATTCTTTTGCAATATATATTACAAATGGGCCGCTTTTTATTTTTTATTTTTCTAACAACATGATCTCATTGTTTGAAACTATATATCAAATTAATTAAATAAAAGTGAGAAAAAAAACATAATCAGCTTTATAGGATTTAATAAGAGTTTAATAAAGATTACAAACTATGCATAATCTTCATACATAAGATGCTGTCTCATCCACCCAAAAAAGTGTAATCTCAAACATCCAATCAACTTCTAATACAAAAATCCCATGTTCAAGCGTGCTTAATTGTATAATTAACAAGCATAAACATCTCTATTTATCTACTAATTAACTCCATTTTAGACTTGTAATGAGGTCCTTAATTAATTTTTTTTTAATCAGGAATGTTTGTTTATTGACTAAATCACTTTCAAGTATTATGTCAATTTGACCCATGAATTGTTGCTTGGTGACCTAATAGAGCAATATTAGTAGAGTTTATATATGAGAAAAGTAAAAACTCATTATGTAACATTCGAATGGTTTATTTTATTGAGCTCTTATATATTTATTGTGTTTTAAAAACCCTTAAACATTTATTTGATCTAATATTGAATCCTTAAATATTTATTTGATATAACATCGAACACTTAAATATTTATTTAATACAACATCAAACTTTTTTTTTGACAATGAATTATTACAATGTTTATCAATAAATATTTATAAAAAGGATTTAATATTGTATCAAATAAATGTTTAAGAGCTTTTTAAAACACAATAAATGTATAGGGGTTCAATAAAATAAACTACAAAAATTTGAGGGCTACCTAATGAATTTTTCCATGAAATTAACACAACAAACAATTTAAAATAATGAATTTAATACTTACATAAACGACATGTATAATATTATAAATACACTTTAAAAAAAAAAAGGCTAGAGAGCAATGTAGAAGAATGAGTAATTAGACAATGATAATTTTTTATGTGTATCCAATTTAATATGTCTAAAAACATAAGTATTACAATTAAAATTTTTTAATTTTTTGATCTTAGAATAAATAAGAATAAGATGAATTTTCAATTAGTTTTTATATTATTTTTACGAAACACTAATCACTTCATCTATTTGCATTTGCATGCAAATGGCATACATTTAATTTTTTTTTATATAATAATCTTCGATAGTTGCTTACTACAAAAGCTCCAATTAATTCATATTAAGTCAAGTAAATTTATAATGAAATATAAAATTATTTTAATATTTATTTTTTTATATATAAAATTTAAATTTTAAAAAATTAAATTTTTTCCATTTGTATTAACAAATGTTGATTTAAATTTTAAATAATTTTATACGACAAAATATGCACCTGATAATAATTAAATTTTAACATGCTAAATCAATAGTTATTAAATGCATGTTTAAATTTGGAATTTTTTGTGGGTTAGGGGGAGGAAGCCTTTTGTGGGAGAAGGTAGAAAAATGCATTGGTTGAGTTGCCTAAAAAAAGATTGGTATCAAGATTCTATAGTATCACTATAGATCAATTCTGAGATATTGATGCCTCCTCTCTTTTGCAAGAATTTTGCTTAGTTATTGTTTAATGTATGTGTTGTCCCATTACTTTGTTGAACAATTGTAAAACTATTACAGGCTTGCAAGTATCCAGAGCATACCTTATTCCTGATATGACATATATAACAAAGTCTTGTATTTGTCCACCCAACAAGCTTGATATTCTTGATATTGTTTTTTTTTTTTAAATTAATGGAAAGATCATATGATAGATTGAACACGTTTTTTTTTTAAATTGACGATAATAAAATTAATATTTTATATCTTAAAATACTTTTGAAAAACATTATCATTTAACTACTTTCTTGTTAGTTTTTTTTTTATTTGTCTATTGATGTCAATAATGCTATTATTTTTTTTATTTTTTATTGTGTGATGTACGGTGACAGAAAGATTTAATAATGGATTTATTTAATTAATTAACATAATAGAATATCATATACAATCTTTTAGAATACATGATGATGTGATTTTATTAAATAAACTAATCAAGACCCAATTCCAGTTAATGTTATGTCATTCTCACACCCTATTTTAATTTATTTCAGCACTTAGAAGACAGAAAACGATACATTGTCATTATTTAATTTTTAACTTTATATATATATATTAACTAATTTAATAAAAAATAAATCAATATAATTTAACATTTTATTCCTTCTTATTTTTTACATATATGACATTTACAAATGTAAAAAAAAAAAATTAATCTAATAATTTTTTTTTACCAGCCGCTTGTTATATCCCATGAAGTCACGGCTTATAGTTTTTAGTATTAGCGGAATAGAAAAATTTAATTACCACCTATAAATAAGAGATACAACTGTAAATTTTACAAATTCTCCTACAGTCTTTAGATTAACTTTGGTAATGTCGTGAGAATCAAACCTTAAGTACTTAGCCTAGACCGTATTGGCATCAAACTAATAAATTTGATGGAATACCATTCTTTACCTGTACATGCATATAGGTATACGCATGAATATTTAAAGAACTTTATTATTCTTGTAGTCCTACCCGAATCGAATCGAATCGAATTAGTTAAAATCTAATTGGTTCTCAACATCGGTGATTAAAAGAAAAAAAGTGATAAACCAAACTAAATTTGATTGATTACTTTCCCATATTATAGTAAAGGTACAGGGACGTATTTTTTGGAATAAAAGCCAAATACTAGCTAGTTCATCCTCAGTTGATGACTTTTGGAACACTTGAAAGGTTGCATGCAAATTTAACATAATAGGGCCAAAGGAATCCATGAATCTTCTTTCGGTGTCTAAGTTGCACCTCTAAGTTACAAAAATAAATGAATAATATTTTGTCCTTCCTTGTTCCAGGTTGTTCTAACATGCATCTCTATCCTTATATAACAACATTTGAAACTCCATATCTAATCTTCAAAAAAATTAAAAAGAAAAAAACTCCATATCTAAAAGGAAAAGCCAA